>CAEGAF010075784.1:0-38233 GCA_903067075.1 Micropoecilia bifurca
TGCTAATAGATAAACCTGGAGTTGAGTGCACATGTATTTGTCCATCGGTTTCAAGGGTTCAAATCTGCCGATGAACAGACTTTGGACCAGTCTATCTGCTGTCTGGAGAGAAAATAATGCTTTCAAAATGTGACACCGGCATTGTTTATCTCTGGTTCACTCTTTCTACGGAGGCCTCTGCAGAAGGAGATTTGCTCAAAGCATTTCCAAAACTAATCCTAAGCAATCTTCACAAATGGATACCAAAATAAGTGCATATTCAACATGCACAAAGGCTCTCAGATTAAGGAACAAAGAGAATGTTTTCGTCCCATCAATCCTTGCTGTTTGGGCTATAGGAGTCGAGCCGGGACACTGGAGTTTTTGGGTCAAGCATCTCTTGTTCTTGGCCGCAGCTTAGAGCCGACTTTGCTGTTTCCCATATAAACCCACACATCACTCCTTCCACTCCCACCAACTGTTTTCCTTCCCTGAAGTACAGTTAACTTTTATAGTTTGGTTAGTGTAAAAAAAAAGTGCCATAATCTCAAAATGTTGTGCAGTGAAAGTTTTGGATTTAGATTTCATTGCAGTTGTGAATCGGCCAGAATTTATGCTTTGAGGAATTCAGTCTTCAGGTTTACAGGCATTTAAAGCCACCTGACTTCAGTGAGTTGTTGCACATAAATATCAAATGAAGTGAAGGAGAAAGAACATTTGGTTCTCAAAGCGGGATTTAATTTTTTTTAAATTTTTTTTTTACAAATAAGTCTGAAGAGTTCTTTTGTGTATATTTCTACTAATTTCGCACATTTAGAAACAGATTTTTTTGGTCCATTTTTCTTTGCCAAATAGCTCACGCTCAGCCAATTTGGATGAAGAGTGTCTCTGAAAATCTATTTTCACGTCTTGCCACAAATTTTAAGCTTCCAGACTTTTCAGACTGAGCTGCTCTACCATGCTCTGATCAAAACCAGTTCATGTTGCTCTGGTTGTGGTTGTTCATGATTATTGTCCTGCTGGAAGGTACATTTCTGCCCTTGTATGAAGTTTTCTTTTTGACATTGTTTCTTCCAGTATTCCCCTGTATTTAGCTCCTTCAAGTCTGATCAGCTTCTCTCTACCTGCTGAAGAAAAGCCTTCCCACAGCATGATGTTGCCACTACATATGAGCTACTATATGTTCCTGTCAAGTCCAGAATGATGTACACATGGATGTTTTTTTGTTCACATTTGATTTCATCTGATCCAAGCACCTTCTTCCACATTTTTGCTCATTGTTTGTGTTTTAGCCATGCTTTTGCAAAACAGCATTTCTTTTAGTTTTTTTAAGAGCTCTAAACCTTTCAACTATGGAGCTAAAGAATTGTACATTTTGAGTTTCCTGTGAAGAGAAGTTGAGCTTTACTTTTATTACAGTCTGATTTGTGCCCAAAGCTCAGGGAGACGCTAAAGGAAATCACTATTCATTGTTAAAACTTGGCTTTGTTTGCAGTGACATATCAGTTTATGAAGACTAAAACAATATATGCTTTAGTTTTTACAACACACAGCAGAATTGAGTCTGTGAATCTGTTTAACGCATTCTTTGCTTCTTTCAAGAGTCAGGGGGAATCGGATGCATCTGTGTTCCATCTTACTCTAAAGAACCGACTGAATATGATGGATCGATGCAAAAACTCTTTAGTGTAATCAAGACCAATGGATGACATTAATGAAACTGATGCCATTAACCCTAACAAATATTACAGATGCATAATCTAGTGCTGAACGTTACTTTCCGCTGCTCTTACTCTGACCCTGGCTTGAATATTTTATTGCTACTGAGTCTGAATTTTGAAATTCAAATTATACTTTGATTTATTCATCCCCTTTTTTCTTTTTTTCAAGAATTGCTATATTAATCGCAAATCAGTGGCATAAAGTAAGTAAAGTTAAGAGCTGGGTTCTGATTTTCTCTGTCCAAAAGGGACAGGACTGAGCCCAGATGGTCAGGGAACAACTCCCCACTCTCAGTCTGTGTACAGGTGACCCCAGCGCATGCCCACCTGTTATGACATGATGCCGCCATATGTGGTGAGACAGTTTTTTCTCTCATTTTGGAATCACACCTGCTTCCCCCGGAGAGGCTGGACAGCATTGGACATTAATTCCCGCAAAACACTGGTCCAGCTCCAGGAAAGTGAAACAGCAGTGATTCAAATTAAACTGTTATTCCCAACGCTGAAAGAGCACAGCAGATAATGCTTAACCCCATCCACGTATCAAATGTGTATATTCACAGTTTAACTTTAACAAACTCTAAAGTTGAGAATTTCTGTTGATTTCTTCAGCAAATATTTGACAAAAACTAATTTAAATGTCTGTAATTTAAACGAGGACCACATATTAGACCTAGTTATAGAACAAGGTCTAATATTTGATTTGCTGGGATACATTGTTTCCTTATTTTAATAGGAAAAATAGAGGAAAAACAAGTTGCAGTAATATTTTTCCCTCCTGTCGCTGTAGATGGACCTGGCTGAGAGCAGAATTAAACGCATAGATGGAAAGCTCCTTATGCTCAGAGAAAAGATTATAGAGGAGCTTTATCCAGGAATTCAGTGTGTGGAGTTAATTGATTTATGTTGAAATATTATTTTCAGATCTGGCTAATCCCCACAGTTCTACCTCTGTTTGGAATCCACTTTAGGACAAACTGTCCTCATCGGCGGGTTAGCAGATGGGAGAGAAATTTCCAATTTTCATCAGTTATGTTAGTCTCAGAGTAGAGAGATTTTTTTTCCAATTGTGTTTGTTCTTCTAATGAACAGTTTTTCTGTGAACATTAAAATGTATTCAAACTTAAATAAATGACTCCCCAATTCAGTGAATCTAAATTTGAGGCAGAGATGCTCAGTCTTGCACAAATATTCACAAAGGGTTTATTTATCCTTTGTAAAATGTTTCTGTTGCAGCATATTTTCATTAAAACAACACCATGCATTCTAAAAATGTTGTCATTCATACAAAAACACTAAAATCTACCCAAACAATGCAAGGAGACAACATTTAAACCAGTATTAATTTTACTGAAGAATAGTCATACAGGCAGATGTGTACATTAGAGCAACAAGGGATAAAGATTATATTCTAACTTTTCCTTTTAGGTGTAATTTCAGATGTTTATTGATGGATGAAAATATTTTGGGAGTTTTTATATAATGTAAATGCAGAGACCATGTTTTCTAACATAGGATTTCATTTCATAGCCTATTTTTTAAGTACAGGATTGTAAATTACAGAATGGGTTGGTTTTAAGAGCTACCTGAACTCTTAAGGTGGATATCCAGTAAGAGCTTAAACTATGTGCCTATGTACCTCTTAAAACCGCTACAAAGCACTCGTGCTTGTCAGATTGTCTGTGGAGGTAAGAGGCTTCACCAACTCATGATTTAAGAGGAGCCAGAGGACAAGTTGCACAATTGCTATGTGCCGGGGGGATTTTGTAAAGACATCCTTTATAAAAGGTGGAGATATTTGAATTATGTATACTTTCATAGGCGCCTTGATGGATTGGCAACCTGTCATCCATTGTTCATACAATGGATGGATGACTTAGCAGGTGTCAGGATTGGCTGGAAACATTACGAATGCAAGATCACTTTATGCTCGTCAGTTTCTGATTGTGCAAAGGTGTTAGGGCCTTGCCAAGTTACATATGCATATTTTTAAAACTATACGGGTCCAACTTATTTTTCAGACTTTATCTCCTGCCCTTGTTATTTTTCATCAACTTAGTTTGACTCAAAACCTGCAGCAGATTCTCACCATCAGGCATAGATGACAAAGTTTATGTTGTACAGATCTTGATGTCGAGTAAAAGTTTTCTGCTCTTTTTATTTCGGTTTTTGTTTGTTTGTTTTGTTTCAGTAATGCTAAAAACACACCAGTGTGTGAATCTGTGCAGGAATAACTGAATGCTTAGCGCTACACAAGTACAAACCATTTACTGAAACTGAGTACTTATTGCTGTCATTTTTTAAAAAATCACTACACAAACTGAAATGTTGCTCTTACCACAATATTGCTACTGTTTTCAATTGGATTACATAATGCAGTAGAAATGTAGTGATGAACTCAATTAACCTTGAAAATGTGATATACATTTAATTACTGTATATTTAGAGTAGCTGTGCTTGTGTTAAATAAATCAAACTAGACCTGCAGGTGCCATATTTATCTTATCCAGCAGATATGCAAATTTAACCAGCCTGGCAATGTCTTTCCATCTCAATTCAGGAAGGGACAATTTTCCACTAAACGCAGAAGAAAAAAAAAACAAAGGCCCCTGTGAATATGTTTGTTGAAGTTTTTGATATACATGCTTTAAGCTGAATTTCACAAACCAAAAGGTGAAATTAGTGGTTGTGTTCATCTTTTGCTCATAGAAGTCTGTGCTTTTGATGAAGACAATTTGCGTTTGGACTCCTTTGGAGTGATTTGGCTGCAATTTTCCATGTGCTATTGGATTGAAAACAAATAACTTTGTCCCTGCTGATCATTTTGATATTTTAAGATGGGTGATGGAGCCAAAATGAAAAGCATAATAATTGATACAGTCATCAACATCGTTTGTGTTTATTTAATAGAACTAAACCATCCCTTTGGGAAGTCTTGAAGACACAGCTCAGACCTCGAACACTGAGACATTCATAGCAAATTGAGAATGTGTGAATCAATATTTGCCCATATAGGCAGCTGGGATTACAGTGTCTTCACCAACTTGCGTGTGTGTGCCTGTTTGTGGGTGTGCGTAAGCATGAGAGTGTGTCAGACAGGGACCCATGCTGTGCTGCATGTGTTCATGGTGTGCCGATGGCTGTGGGACCATGGTGGTGTCTGTCTGTCCGTCCGTCTATCTATAACTAGTTATATTAGTTAATACAGTCAATATTGCCAGAGGATATTGCACGAGATACTTAAAAAAGTTTCCTAAACTCAAAAATGTCATCACAGGACCTAAAGTCAGATGTTGTATAAGTGGATACAAATATTAATTTCTGTAAAGCCAGAAAAGGACAGAAGAAATTGGACTGAAATGGGGTGTGTGCACTTTAAGAAAAGAACATGTTTATCTCACTGTAAACATGATAAGGTGCAATTTCCTGAAGTTTTTTTTTCTTTTCTTGTCAGGATGAGTCCTAACTTTTTCCTCAGAACAATCACACAATTTTTTTAATCAATTTTTGATTATTAAGAAAAAGTTTTTTTTTTTGAATATATTTATAATTATTGTGTCTAATGTTAATTTCCAGAGATTAAAAAAAACAACAAATTAAAATCTAAATGTGAACTATTTTATAAACTAAGCTGAGTATTTATAACTGCGTTATATTGTTTAAAAATGACTACACTAACTAAACATGTTGCTCTTAGCACAAAAATGCTACTGTTTCCAGGTAGATTGCATAATGACGCACAAACGTTGTCATGAACCAAATCAACCATGAATACATGATGTATAATATTTAGAGTAACCGTGTTTGTTCTTCTAAATAAACCAAGCTAGTTTTATTAGCAGTATCCTTCTCTGAAATCCTTGAGAGAGTCAAAAAGCCTCACACTAAATCAGGAAGAATACACACATACACACGTATCTTCTGTTGCCATTAGACACTGTGTAATTAACCATCCACTTGCTCGTTTCTCCTTGGAGACATAGTAGGTGTGTGCTCTCAGCGGATTTGTGAGAGAGAAATGCAAAGGAGGAAAGGAAGCTACTGTCGCTGCTGCTCTCTGCTAATGAGATTTTGTGAAGAGTTAATATGCACTTTGTACAGTAACGCCTGACAGTCATAAAAATAGATAAATGGGTGGTTTGTGCTTCTGTCAGGCCTTGTGGATTTAAATACTTAAATAATGCAGTTAAACCATGGTACAGCAAAAACTAATTTAATGCCAGTAACAAATTCTTGCCCTTACTTTAACTCCATGTAAAAAAAAATATATAAATAAAAGTTTTGCATGACTCACTGGTATCAGAGACTCATAGCTAATTCATCTGTCAGCTTGGCAGTTTCTGTGACCATGAATATAAATGTCATAGAACAGCTTTGACATGGCATTTTCCTCAGAAATCTACCCTTCATTAGATAGATAAGGGGGAACAAAAATTGATGGTTTAAACTAAGTTAAGGCTTTTTCGCAGATTAAGATTGCTTGGTCATATATTAAACAAAACAAAAAAATTGCGATCAGAGCTAAAATGATTAGCGTAGCAAAGCAGCGTACACCAGTTCTCTCTAGAGGAATGGGACAAAATTCCTGCAAATTATTTTGAGCGGAAGGATAGCCAAAACGTTTATCCGAAAGCATACAGTTTAAAAGGCAATGTTAGAAAACGTGCGTATATTTCTGCAAATCTCAGAATTTACAAAATGTGACTGGGAAATTTTCTCTCTCGTTGTGGCATTTAGCAACAGACACAATTTTGGTAAGCCTAACCGACCAACAAAAGAAAAGATTGACTTAAGATCAGACAGTAGGAAAAAAAAGGTTACATGTCTTTTCTTACAGTGAATAGAAATATCAAGTTTCAAACTCTTCTGTTCTTTCCTGTGGTTTTCCATTCAACTTCCTAAACAAAAACTTTTAACCGGCAGATAATTGAGGTTTAGAGTTCTGGTCTCTCTGATGAATCCATGGCTAGAGATGCTGCAGACATAAACGCATTAAGACGCTTTCATGGGTCGATGAGAACAGGAGCCTTATGTGATTTCGTTGAGGGGATTATTTTAGGACGGTTTAAAAAAGAAACTGGAGACGAGTGTGAAAAGCGGCCCCTCTCTTGACAGCTTTAGACTTTTGCTGTTTTCATGATTGCAGGATGTAACGGAGCAAAGCGGGGATTCATTCTATGGAGCCAGATGGGAACAGAGATCCACATCAGAGAGAGACGCTTGGAATCAAACAAGAAGCTGAACATGAATATTGGAGCTTGTTGGTTTCTGATGCCGAGAAGGCTGCAGATTGATGTGACGAAATATATGTTACAAAAAAACACCTCTATTTTGATGCATCCCCTCAAAAACTCAGGAGATCAGGTTCTTGAGGGGTGATCTATTGTGATCGTCTCGTCAGCGCTGTTTCTCACATGGATCGGATCCCCGTGGTTACGTACAATGTTCAGGCATTTAGGCCTCCTCCTGAGCCTCCACCCACACTTCAGTGGGTAGACTGTGTAAATACACACAATTCTCCCTCTCATCATTACCAGACCATAATCCATAATGCAGTCTGGTCTCCCTCAGATGCAACTCCACTACATTTACGGTATCTATTATTGAATGGATTAAAAATAGTTTCATTTCTTAACAGCAGCTGCATTTTTTGTTTTCCTTCCTACAAATATGCTTCAACTCTGGAGCCTTTGCTCCAGCCCCTTCCAAATCACTTAGTGATGTCACCACTTTGAATTTTTCATCTGCACGCACACACTAACATGCACACAAAAAGGAATGAAGTTGTTGGGGAAAACCAGGTTTTACAAGCAGAAAAACTGAGAAAAACCCATTTTTTCCCACACACTCTATTAAATTTATATTTATATATGATGATGTGTTGCAGGGGGGCTTTCTCCGAGGTGGTTCTCGCAGAGGAGAAGAGGACTCAGAGGCTAGTGGCCATCAAGTGCATCCCTAAGAAAGCCCTGGAAGGAAAAGAGAACAACATTGAAAACGAGATCGCTGTTCTGCACAGGTGAGGCACCTGCCATGCATCCGCCGGGGGCTCAGGAATTAGTCAGCGCAGCGTCTCAAGCCACATGCACGTGTAGATCCAGCATAGGGGTCAGCAGAAAAGATGACTGAATGTATAGTGTCAGTAGAAACAGTAGGATTGTGCACCGGAAATGTCAGGAGTAAAGAAGATAGGCCTATTTTTAGTGTTCCTGTTTCTAGGGCAACAGCACACAGAGGCGGAGATGGTGTGGAGTTCCCCGCAGCAGTGCACTGAAGAAAGAGAAAGAGACACGGCGAGGGTGGGAGTGTGGGGAGTGGTGGGAGGTGTGTGCGGGAGGCTTTGATGGAAGTAGAAGAAGAAGAGAAGTGTATGGGAGAGTTGGGAGTGCAGAGTTTTGGAAATATTTAAAGTAATGAAGTAACTGGACTCCCAGTGAAAGATGTGAAACAGTCTGTTAATAGTTAGACTGGTTTTAGTCTTTTTTTGGTGAAGTGGTTTTATACGCTCTCAACTCGACTCTGATAGCCACTTTGTCCAGATCAATCCCCTCTATGAATGAGATGAGACTAGCATTTATTGTTTTTTTGGTAAAATTCGGCGTCATTTCTTTGTTAGTGTTTCAAGCTGTTGTTCTGAACGTCAACCCTCCTTAACTTCTGTCATTTTTCAGTGAACGGGTTTATTTTGAACTTTTATGTGTTTTCTGTGTAATGTCCAGTTTTGCTTTCTATAAAAATGAGAGCAGACTTTTCTTCATGTGATCTGCTCATCACAGATACCATCTGTTGACCAACTTGCGATGAGATGTGGCTTGTTTCAGTAAGATTTCTGTCATATATCTTCCCTAGAATCAAGCACCCAAACATTGTTTCACTGGAAGACATCTTTGAGAGTATGTCTCATCTATATCTTGTCATGCAATTGTGAGTAGCCCTTCTCTCTTTTCCATCTATCTATGGTCTAAATCAAAGATTATCCATCATTTCTCTGCAGATGACTGGATGACTGTAGAAGCAATTAAAATAAGACTTTGTCCTACTACTTTATTGAGAAATACCCATAAAAAGATATGTATATATATTTTATTTTTTTATTTATTTAAATGGCTGTGTCTTTAAGCTAACTTGTCCTGCTGGGGGAACATACACAGCAAAATCCAGGCTTTTAGCCACCATAGACACCCACACATGTGAAAAATAGCAACAAAATGCAGCCAAAACAGTGGAGATGCTCAGAAATGTATCACAGTGCAAAAGTTTTTGGAAGGTGTAAAAAAAACCATGTAGTCATATACTAAACAATTTTGGATTTACCAGCCTTTACCTTTAAGTAGGACTGGTTTTTATAGGTAAAATTAGGGGATGTGAAGGATTCTAGTTAGGTTTTTGACAACCCAATTATACCAGATAATTATTGAGAAACAGTCATGAAGTGAAACTCAGACTGTGGCTAACTCAAGAACAACAAAACTCTGCAGCTGAAGAAAGGTTGTGAAAGACAACATGTCCAGGGTTATACAATATACAAAGAGCTAGCAGTCAAAAAAAGGAAAGGTAGTTATTTAAAATTTCAAAGCAGAAAAGAGGTTACAAGATGTTCTTCTAAAAGGACCTTAAAAAAAACAAAGTTTGAGATTTAACCAGAAAAGTAATTACTTTCTCAGAGCAGGACTGTGGTTCCTGAAGCTTTTAAAATGAATAAAATCCACATTTGAGAACCATTTTTGATTTGACTCTATGTCTGTATGATATAAAATTTTGCTTGATGATCTGAATGACGTAAGTGGGACCAAAAAAAGCACATTCAAAAGCAATCCGTAAAGGAATAAATACGTTTTCAGAGCACTGCAGAAATGCACTTTACAAATTAATTATGTCAACTTATTTTGTCTGTGTCAGCTTTTCTACAACTACTTTGGTCTTTGTTATAATCTGTGTTTACAAATAATGCCTTCAACCATGTTCCTAATAAACTAGCTCACATTCACATATTTTTTCCACCTCTGCTGTCAGATTGTAAATAAAGTCTGGGATTCAAATTAAATAGAACCTCATTATGACCACGTTTTAGATTGGAATCACTCTCAAAGCCCTCCAAGCTGATTTTAAACCCCGATTTCATTTAGACAAAACATCAGCTCAGTAATCCTCCACTTACATAATCTGAAGACATCTGCCCTGTTAATTTGGTTGTAGTCACTAGTATCAAAAAGCTCCTTTTTTTTCTCTCTGCAAGCTGAAATCTGATTTTTTTGCAAATGCTAAACAATCTGTGATGGCAAAACTCCGCATGCAGTAAACTTTCATTTTAGAGATGAAACTGGTTCATTTTGTAAACTTAAGATGACTGGAAAAGCATGAATTTGACCAGGGGTCACCATAAAGACAGGAGTGTATTCAGATTTCAACAAGATACTAAAAATGAGCTAAAAAGAATGATAAGATAACTTTTTGTATTTTACAGCTGATGTTTAGAGCTATGATAAATTTAAATATTGTACTCATGCCACTCATACACCTTACTTAGCGCTCATGTAATTGAGGTTGTGAAAAAATTAGGACATACCATTAATATTCAGTTCATCAAGAAATCTTCATTTGCTGGTGTTCAGCTCATTGCTTTGGACGGGCGGGGGGAGCGTTTTCTCTAAAAACAAAATGAATTTATTTGCACTTAAATCATAAACATAACTTTCATTTACTCATAAAAAGCAAGCAAACAAAAAAAAACAGAACAAATCAACAGCATACATTTTCTCACTCACTGAAGAAAAGCTTAAAAAGTTATTTTAGAAAAGTAAGCTTTTTATTTATTTATTTATTTGTTTACATATTTTTCTTTTTGACAGAGTTTCTGGTGGGGAACTTTTCGACCGGATTGTGGAGAAAGGGTTCTACACAGAGAGAGACGCCAGCCAGCTCATCCACCAGATCCTGGACGCTGTGAAATATCTCCACGATATGGGAATCGTCCACAGAGACTTGAAGGTACCTTCTCTCATAAAAGACAGACGCGATACCTTCGCTTCTCGTTCTCAAACAATAATGCTGGTCCCACGTCGTTGTGTTTGCAGCCAGAGAATTTACTGTATTACAGTATGGACGAGGACTCCAAGATCATGATCAGTGACTTCGGTCTGTCGAAGATTGAGGGAGCGGGCAGTGTCATGTCCACGGCGTGTGGCACGCCTGGTTATGTGGGTGAGGAGCTCTTTCTCTGGTCATTCAGATTCTCTTCACCTTCTCCTCTCATTTCTACGAGAGCTGCCACAGCTGACATCTCCTTATTACTCAATGGACTGTAAGAGGCTCTTTATCCACTACTGAGCCGGTTCTAAGTGCTTCAGAAGAGCTCTGTTCCTGCTTAGAGTGACCTGTTAGATCATACCATTTTGCTGAAAGGTCAAGATTACTTACATCTTGTGTATTTTTTCCACTCTCTGTGTATTGTGTTTGCTTCACAGCCCCCGAAGTCCTCGCTCAGAAACCATACAGTAAAGCCGTGGATTGTTGGTCCATCGGAGTTATTTCTTACATTTTGTGAGTTAATTTCTTCTGTTTGCTTTTCAAATTAACCTTTTTTTTAAAGAAAATGATAAGGTTGTAACTTTGTTCCCCCAGACTCTGTGGATATCCTCCGTTTTACGACGAAAACGATGCCAAGTTATTTGAGCAGATTCTGAAAGCAGAGTATGAATTTGACTCTCCATACTGGGATGACATCTCAGATTCAGGTACTTCCACAATATTTACAGTAGGCACGACAATTGCAAGTGCTTTTTTAATAACACGAGCTTACATTTTGTTGGCAGCCAAAGACTTCATCTGTCATATGATGGAAAAGGACCCCATGAAGAGGTATACCTGTGAGCAGGCTCTCCAACATCCTTGGTAGGAAACTTTTGGTATCTGTTTTAAATAATGCTGCAACCTTTCTGTGCAGAAAGGCCAATAGAAAAAAAATGCTTTAAGTTATAGTTTTAATTTCACTATGAAATTTAAAGATTTTTGTTTTGGGGAAAACTACTAGATTAAGAAAAAGAGTAAAGTTAAGATGAGCCTAGACTAGAATGTGGGATTTGTGGCTTGTTGAGGTAATTTTAGATTCAATTCAGGATCACTTTAGGGTTTTCTTTGAGAAATCTACTTTTACTAACCCAAAAGCAGAACATTTTTCTCAAATTGTGATACAAAAGGGTTACTCGCTTTGGATATGAGTTGGTTTTGATACATTGATGTTGTAAAAGCTGCAGGTTTAATCTGTGCCCCACAATCCTGACTGTTCTAAATCCCCTTTGGATTAATTGAGCCACAAAAATGAATAGTGGAGATATTGCAAACGTCCGAGGTCATTTTCTGCCACCCAAACTCTGCCCTGGATGGCAGGTAGATTGAAATGGTTTCAACATGAACATTGATTAAGATTGAAGCATTTCACTTAAGAAACACAACTAATATTAGTTTTAACCCATTAATCCCTAATTGGAGCAAACTTTAGAATTAACAATCTCCGTTTTAGGTAGATATGGATTAATTCTGATGAGAAGCAAATCACATATGTTCAAAGAAAAAAGGTGCAGGAAAAAAAGAAGGCACTGCTCACAGACTACCAGGTTTATTTATTTATTTTTTTCCTGACATTCATTGGTTGAGAAAAAGTGATTTTATGCTCTTGAGCTCTAATCTGCAAACTTAATCTGTTAAAGGGCAGATTAGGTTTGTCGCATATGTTACTGTGGTGACAGAGCCAGGTAAGAAACAAGCCATCTCTGTGGTGCTGAAAATCCTGAACTGATTTCAAAACCACAGGAAGATCAATGGCAAGAGACAATGAAAAGCGTAGGAAAAGTCATGAATGATGGTTTCACCTCTATTCTTCTCCTGCGTCTCAGAGTTACATTGATCTTCCACAAAAGTAATATTGATCAGAGATATTTGATGATCAACAACAGTCACAAATGAAAATCTTTGAACTCAGGTGACCCCTTCAGTGGCCACAAGTGTATAAACTGAGGTTTTCTGACTGCTCCTACAAACATTTTTGGAAACAGGACTCAGAAAGTTAGTGAAAACAATAATTCAGCTACAAAGTGAGTAAAATCACACAATGGGGTCAAATGATTGTTAGACGTGGTGACGGAGATTTGAGAGTCCTCCAACTTCATGCGGCCTTCAGATTAGCTCAAGAAAAGTTTGTGAAGCCTTTTAACTCTAGAAGTGAAACAATTAAATGATTATTAAGACCGATGTCAATAGTATGCTGTGTTAAATTCACTTGTGATGAGAAAAACTCCCAGCATCCATGCTGCAAAAGTCCCTTTAATTTTTATTAATTTTTTTTTCAGGATATGTGGTGACACGGCTCTGGACAAGAATATCCATGAATCTGTCAGCGCTCAAATCAAGAAGAACTTTGCCAAAAGCAAATGGAAGGTCAGTCAACAAACTGTGAAAGGAGCAGATTTAGGTCCAGCAGGCGTTGGATTACATGCTTTCTTCTTTGCCTGTTTGTCTCACTTCCATATAAATATTTTAAAAACTGGCAGTCATTGCGTCACTGTGGCGTTATACATTTAGTGTTTTGGATTGAGGTATAAAACCGCACACACTCCTTTGGATGTACAGAAATGAGTCACCACCTGGCAAATTTTCACACCTTGACAGACATAAATTGTCCCTCAATCTCCCCTCAGATTTGTGCTATTGAAAACAGCCTCCCTACGATAAAAAGTCTAAGAGACCCCAGGACAAACAAGCATGAGAAGTAGCAGCAATAACATTTCTTTCTCTCTCTCTCCGTCTCTCTTTATCTATCTTTCTTTCTCTTGAACTCAAAGCAGGCATGCATAAAATCTACGCCTCCCCTGGTGCAGTTAATGAAAACAATTAAACTCATGCAGACGATTGCTCTGGCACTGCCAGGTTAGAGAAGGAACTTTGGGGCCATTGCAGAATATTTGAGTTTAATTATTTTTGGTTTTGGAATATTGACTCAACATTAAAGCAGCCGAAACTGGCTGATTAATGTTTCTGTCTGTCATTGCATTTTCTATAAACTTATGACTAAGGCTTGTCACTATAAAAATGTTGAACCTTTGTATCCTGAAGGTGTTTTCAAGTAGACAAATCTCTCTGTGTTCTTGTATGTGAGCCCTGGTCCTACTATTTTTAGGTCAGCTGTATAGCCGTCTTCCCCCGAGAAACATAGAGTTTTTACAAAGCCTCCCTGGGGGAGAAGATGATGCCCTGGTTTATACGGTGTCTCTGCAGAGAAAAAAAGTTAAGAAAAGAACTTAATTTCTTAAAGCTGAGAAAGAACAGAGGTCCTAACATTTCTTAAAACCAAACATGGCCATAATTTGTCTTCATCTACTCATGAACTGACCCATAATGTTCCTTTCTCTGCTGTGTGTTAGGATCTTCAGTGATCAACAGTTCACTTTTCTACCAAAATCAGAATATTTTGTTGGTTTCCTAAAATGATTTTTGTGTTTTAGTTTACTGTTGAGCAGGTAAAATAATGAGATTAATATTACAGAATAAAAAGGATTTTCAAGTAAACAGTTTTTCTCCATGTGACAAAGGATGAAACATCGCAGCTGTAACCGTAACACAGTCAGAAGTTTGCTGACATTCCTCTCTTTTATCTTTTGTTTAGAGGCAACTTTCTGTTACACACCAGTATGACTGTGTGGGAGTTGGTCATAAATAATTTAATGTAACCTCTAGTGGGCTACACCATCTGTGATTTTTGCCATTTTCACTTTACTGTTGAGTTTAAAGAATCTTGTCTTATTTATTGGTAAAGTTTTTATGTGCAAAATATTTTTTTCATATAAAAACACTTAGAAAAAACACACACAAAAACATAATCACTGTTAAAACAGAGCCACAATAATATAAGGATAATATAAGGATATAATATAAGGATATTTAGTCATTTGAATTGATTTACAAAATATGCATGATACCATCTGTCAAAAATAAATGGTCTGTGAATGTACTGTTGTGTACATTTATTATTCAGTTCTTTATGTAACTCTTCACAGACACTTATTGCTAATTGGTTGGCCAACTTCATTTTAATAAGTTAAAAATAATTTTCTTATATTTTCCTTACTGGGGAATATTTGGCATAATGTTTCAGTCAACCTGTTATATAAAACAAAACATTTTAAATTTGAAATATTTATTTCTACAACTCAGATTTTAAATCACTGTCAAAAAAAAGAAACCATACAAGGAGAAAAAAAATAGAGGAATTTCTTTACCTTATATATATATATATACACACACACATTTTATTTATTTTTCCTTGTATTTTTGGCTTCTGCAGCAAGCATTCAATGCCACGGCGGTGGTGCGACACATGCGGAGGCTGCAGCTGGGCACCAGTCTCGAGGGACCGAGTCAGATTACTCCCACCAGTCCCTGCCATGGACATCTGCTCCCAGAGGAGGAGGTGGAGGAAGAGGATGAACTGGGGAACGAGGAGGAGGAGAACTGTAAGTCAGCAGCTCATAGTTAACAAGCAAATACAACTTCAAGCTGGCCACTGCTGTATGTGGTTAATAGATGAATCTAGCCAAAATAAGTGCTTTGTGAAGGTGCCTCCAAAGACTTTTTCAGAGTATTTTTTTCAGAGATGAAGTCTTTAATTTTGCTTTTGCACAGTGGAGTGGACACCTCAGTTAGAAATCTTTTTTTTTGACATTTCAATGAAGTCTATGATAAATAATCTCCATATTTTCTTTTTAAAGTTACATATTGTGTAAATTAACTAAAAAAATTAAATTAAAATGTTAAGTGGGAAAAATAAACAACAAATGTGCAATAACTTTAAACTAATATTTTGCTGAAATATCTTTTGATTTAATTTTAATCATTTTGATTCCATGTAGTTGGAGTCTTTAGGCATCCCATATGTTGATTTACCCGAATTTAATTTTCAAAACAAAAACCACATCATTCCTTTAGAGCTCAAAAAGACTGAAATCAAAAAGTTTTTCAACAGAGTTTTAGGATGTGGATGTGCACTTAGGTTGTTAGAATTTTTTCTTTACATTTTCCTTTGATCTGGTTTATGTAGCTGCTAAATTAGGCAGGAAACGTGATAACACTGAAAGTAAAAAAAAAAGACCAGAACTTATTCATTGTTTTCAAAAAATCTGGAATTTTTTACGGATGTTTGTAGAAGTTGTGAGTTATTGTAAGTTACCACAATTTAAAAATATTTAAGATTACAGAAAAAGGTAGATTTACCTTTTACCTTAATGTAGTATAAATACTACATTAACTGATTAGAGAAATCAGGCTGATTTTACAAAGTTCTTTAACCAAATGTGTAGTTTAAAGGACAGGATAATCATGAGCAATGTAAGATTTTTATTTATTTCTTTTTCATTTACAAATCCTTCTGCTGCCAGGACGCCCCGTCTGCCGTATTTTTGAGAGACGATCTGGTTGTGACTCAGCCCAGCCTGTTGACAAACGATGACAAAAAGCCCTGAAAGCAGTTATATAAATTTTTTGTGCAGATGGGATTGTATGTTTTCTTTCGCAACACTCAGTATCTCTTTAGAAGTAAGGTATCTCTTTGGAGACTAGTATTTTGCTTTCATTATTCCTATTTGGATAGTCTAAGCTTCCCTCAAACTATGTTGTGAATGAATGTATTCTATTATAAGACAAGCTGCTGTGTTACATATTCTAACCCTTGTAATTTGTTACTCCTAAAGTAATGATTTAGATCTCTGCTGTACTGCAGCTGTAAAGCATCATGTGTGTCATGTGCAACACACACATGTAGAAATGGTTACAGGTGGTACTTTGTGTTAGTATTAAGAGTTTTGTTAAAAATGTATAGGGGGAACTTTGAATCTAAGCCTGCCATGAGCTTCTGACTGGAACTTTCAACACTTCTGATTGTGTATAATTTAAAGAAAAGCATTAAAATGTTAAAGGTAATGAGTGGGATGAAGGTTCTGCTGCTTCAGAAAGCAAAAGGCTTGTTCCCTTTGTGCTGTTGCCAGACTTGAATTGGAATTGCATTCATTCTGCTCTATTGCATATCTTATATCTTCCCTCCTACTCATAAATCTTATTTATTAGTTGGACAGGTTTGCCAACGTATTAAATTATGCTGCACTGTCACAGTCAAACTGACAGCTCTCACGTTAAATATACTGGGGGAAAAAAAATGACGTTAACTTTCACGTTGTACTTGTAATGACTAACCCTTGTTTTTTTTCCTAATTCCTCTGCTGCTCTGCTCTTCATCACCCAGTGTCGCACTACGACGACGGTCGCCGTGGAAGTAATGAGGGCAGCACGGATCGGGACAGCCTGAGAAGCTGCACCTACTGCTGCAGGCCAACCAGTCGCATCTGAGCAAAGCCTCCTGGTGTCATGATGATTAAGTGTCTTTGGAGCACCCAGAACCCGCCCACCCAGTCTGGCCAGCAAGGCAGAGTAGATATTAGTCAATGTCCGCCAGAGCACATACCCAGACAACAGTTCTCCTCTCTTTCTTTTTTCTTTCTTTTCTTTTTCAAGAACCAAATGTTTATTTTTTTTATGTTTCAGTTCTTTAAGAAAAGTATTTGCCCAATTACAGATTGTTTATTTTTTGCCACTCTTTAATATTTTGCTGCATCATTAAGCAAATTATACTGTCAAAGATACAAGGGAAAATACAAGAAGCAGTTCATAAGTGATGATTTCAATTATTAAGGCAAGCTAACCAAAGCAAGGTTAATGACAGGGAAAGGTTCATCACAGTCTTTGCCTGTAATTGACCCCATTGTTGTTCAGATTTACAGCCACATGCAGAACTAGTTACTGCCAGAACAGCAGAATCGGGAAGGAACGTGAAGTAAAAGATCTCAAAGGAATTAAACAACAGATGAGAAATAAAATTACTAAGTTTAAGTTTGTAAAGAGGTCCAAAAGCTTTAGGATCTACATTGTACCATAGTAACACTGCCTCAAATAGAAAATAAAAAACAACAAAATTGTCATCTAGAAAGTCACTACTGACGTGTAGAGCACTGCACGCCTCACATGCCTGAGTAAAATGTCCTCCATCAGAGATCTAAAGTGAATATCACTGCTGATTGGACCTAAATCTGTCAGAGATCCTGTGAAGCGACCAAGATCAGGCTGTTAAAATGTTCAAATGCTACAATGTGCCTGAATTAAAATTCTTCAAAGAAGAGTGAGATAACATTCCTGCACTGAGATATAAAAAGACTCATTGCAGGTTAACCCACAAGCTCAGCGGCAGTCTTTGCCAAGGATTGTTAAATTTAGCAACCAAATACTTTTTCACAAAGGGATACATTGTTTGAATAGTTTTTACCTTTAATAAATGAAATTACCATTTGAGAACTGCGTTTTGTATCAACTCAGGTGATCTGAAACATTTAGTTGTGACAACAAACCAAAAACTGAAAATAATCTGTAAGTAAGGCTGCTTTGAGAATGCAGAGGTTATTTCAGTTTAAAAAGGCCTAACTCAGCAATTATCTGTTTTGCGCAACCATAACAGAGCATTTTATTTTCTTACCAATGGTTCAGCATGTTAGCTTCACAGGGTGTTTCAATCAAAGAGGAGTTCTAAAAGCTGTGTCCTTTATCATAATTGTTATCTCATTATGTGAAACATCTACCTCTAATCACTATTTCTGTGTCTGCATCCATCTGGCCCACACACTCTACAATACTGGCAGCTTTCCCTGCAAAATCTGGCCAGGCAGGTTACAGAGAAAATACCATTTAAAGGAAACCGGTACTTAAAGAGAGTCCTGCAGGTCTTTCTGCTCTTTATTCGTTAATGAAATGCCAGCTGCTATCCAAGAAGTGACTCTAGTCAAGTAGTTGAACATTGTTTCTCCCTCAAGTTATGTTTTACTGCCTAGTGAACAGCTCAGTTTGTGTGGAACCTCTGCAAAACAAAAGTCCACTCAGGGAATATTTTAGATAAAGTAAACCGTTTCGATTAAATTCAATGCAGTTCTGTTGTAATATGATTTGATCCAGTTTTTGTAACAAGCAGATATAGTACCTTATAACCCAAAGGACTCTTTTCAGTCTCCCATTCAGTTTCAGTATAGAAATCTGTCCAATCAAGTTTACTCATGATTGACTTTAGTTTTTTTCCCACTTTCATCTGGTTTTTTTCCAGTTGAATCAGATTCTCTTACAAACTGAATACTTTAGTCTAGTTTATTATTCTAAATAAATAAATTGCTTCCAGTTTCTTCCAACAAAATATAAAATGCTTCAATTTAAAAACAAACTGATTAACTCCAATTCATTCCAGTTGAATATAACTCAGCTCAAGTAAATACTGAATCTAATTTATCTGAGCTTTTTCACCCTCAGATATAATCTAGTTCAGCTGTAACACAGTTCAACCTAGAAATCCTAATTATAAAATTAGCCTAGTTTTTCCCAGTTATCATTCAACCGACTAAAATGTATTAAATTGTTTTAATTGAATACAATATATTTAAGTCCCAAAATAATCCACCAGATTCAAATTCTGTCTCAGCTCAGCTCATTTTTATGTCTCATTTACTGAAGCGTTTTCTAACTGAATGAAATGCATTTCAGTCCAGTGAAGCCCAGTTTAATCTTATTCCTTAATGGATACAGTTTACATCCATCATGTATGTAGTGGGGCATTAGTGGCTGGATATTCTATTCATGAATAAATACAAAATACCACGCTTGAAATGTCATTTTCCCCAACAAATGCTGTTTTCATGTGAATGAGAAGTAAAAACACAGCAAATCAGGTGGATAATAACACAACATTTAACAGTAAATGTGTTTTGTGATCATAAAATGTTGCGTGTCTTTAAGCTGAGCGTTTATTACTACAAAATTAAGTTTTTTTATTTTGTCAACTATCTTTTTTTTTCTTTTTTTCCCCTGACTAATCACCACTTTGTGTAAACAACATGGAGATACCTGAAAGTAGCAATTAAAACATGGGACTTTTGGACTCTGTTCTGGCTCAGACTGGGTTAGTAACGGGTGGTTTTGACCTGAAGTGTCTGCATGCTTCCTGTCGGGGAAAACCACTGAAATGTATGAATATCCAAAAGGAAACATTTTTGTTTGTTTGTTTTATGGCTGTTTTGTTACCAGAGGCTCAAACTGAGATCCCCATGAGGAACACAAGAACATCATGCTTATTTTTCAACATTTTGTTTCCAGCAAAAAGGAATATAAAACATAAAATAAACTATTAAAAATGAAGAAATCCGCAGGCTGTCAGTCTCCTGTCCTGGCCCAGACCCGGCTCATGTTGAGTCGGGAGGATCTCAGTCTGGGCTCTCTGCCTGCTCTGTGCTGTGCACCTCTAGTGGAAGAAGTTTTGGTCTACTGTTTGCATGACCTGGTTTAATATGTTTACATGAATGATGATCAATTAGTATAAACACACAATTTAATATTACTATGTTGTATTGAAAACTGATGTAATTTTTTGAGCTATATAATGTGAAGTGATTAACACCTGAAGTAACGTTGACAAAGTACAACACAGCACAGTGGACTTATCGTTTGCATTGACTCGAACAGTCAAGTCTCTTTCTGAGTGATCTTTTTTTCTGTACTATGTTTATTTATGGCTGTGTTTTCCTGCTTGTTTTTTTGTTTTTTGTTTTTCTCATCTTTGACCCTACTTAAGAAAAAAAAACACATATCAGCTGTTGTGCTAAGTTAGCATTTTTTAAAAAAAATCTATTTTCAGCAGGGTCTTAAAAACAAATGTGCAAGTAGCAACAACTGGCTGCTGGAGTTAACTATTTACATTTGTCCTCTTAAGGAAAAGACACTGAAGCCATACATAAATTGTGATACATGATTTATTTTTGTTTGTTTTACTTATCGTACAACTCAACAAACACTCCAATTCTACAAACGATTGAAGACGCATAATATTATTACTGCAACTTTACCACTGAATTAAAAAGGCCTATAATCCTGATATTATTCACATCATTACTTGTATAAAAGAATGTATCCCATGATATGATGGATTCTGTTTTAAGAAGAAAACAATAAGCTTTAGAAACTCAGTGAACTAACCCATCAACTGATCCTCCTTTGTTAAAGAGTTTTGTTTCATATGTAGCTGTTAATGTGGGTCCATAGTACAAAAAACAACAACAACAAGGCAATCACTCTGGATTTACATGACTGTAATTGTGGAATATATGCAAACTGTGTTTGAAGGGCTTCATGTTGAGTGTACTATAGCTAATGTTGATGACTTTGATAACCTGGCCATTATATGTTTGGTAAAGACTTTCTTTTGAGATTTATCTCCACCCGGCTGTGTTTTTTTTTAAAGCTTCTGTTAACCGTTACAAACACACTAAAATGCATAAAGAAACACATGTATATTATATATATAAATATATATATAAAAATATAAATATAAGTATATATTGTATATCCTTTTTTGTAAAAGCTGTTTTGAGCTACAAATGTATGGATGCAATGCATCATGGGTTATTGAAAAAGTTGTATGAAAATACGATTTGTACCCACAAAGAAATGACTGCAGGAAATGAAATAAAACTTCCTTGTCTATGCATTGTTTGTATTGTCATGAGACGACAAGAAGGTAATGGAAAGTAAAACGATTCGGTTGTGAACAAATTCAGTTCACAGATAACTATTTGCATTCTTTACGGCGTGCTTTGGTTTAAAGTTATAGATGTGCAGAAATCTCTTGGCCTTGCAGGTGAAATTGATTTTGTATCCGATGAACCATTCTGTTGGATTTAGATAAATGTTTTGGATCTTCATACTGTAAAAATACCAAAAAAATTTGCTGATCAAGCCTATCAGATTGTCAGATTTTTAAATGTTATGGTTCCTGGTATTTCAAAGAGCTCATGATGCCTTATGATGTACTTCAACCACATTCACAGAGTGCCTTTGGAAGAGAAACAAGTCCACAGCATCACAGATCTCTTTACCTAATAGAGGCCTCTTTTCCAGTTTTTCAGTGTGGGGGGTGTTTTTGCTGCAAAATTAAATGGCCCCATCCGACTTACACACACAGCTCCAGTTGAATTAACTTTGGACAAATTCAACATATCAGGACATCTTCCCAACTAACTGGTTGTCATGTTGACACAAACTAACAGCTGTGATAGAGACTTAGACGCCTCTGTCATTGCTGAGAATCCTCCTATTTGTGTTGGCAAGGCAGACATGAGTCCACACCCAGCCTGGTGGCCGGTGGATATGAGAAATGGTGTGTTTGGAAACAGAAAATCTTAGATTGCTGTATGTATTCATAGAATGATAATGTTTACATTTTAACAAGTATACTTTCAAAATTGCATGTATTTCCAAAGTGCAGTTGGAGGGATGAATAATTATGCCAGTGGAGATTTAGTGGATTTAGTTAAATAACTTTTTTAATTAGGGATTTTTTTCAACTCCAGATTAAAACAAAGATTTTGCACTAAAACAAAGATTTTTCAACTTTTTTTTATGTATACAGATTTCCTTCTCTTTAAATTTGAACACATCCTGTGTATAGGGCAGGATTGCCTTTTAAACTGTATTCCACTGATGAAACCTTTTGTGAGTCTCTTTACAAGCTTCTCACAATGGATTGTTGTAATTTTGGCTCATTTCTCCTGACAGGAAGGAATGGGCCGTCTATAAACGGAGTCAAGTTTATTGGCCTTCTCTGTCACAAACACCTTTTCTGTTCAATCCACACATTGTCTTTGTGATGGTCACTCCAACACATTGACCTTTCTCCCTTAAGCAACCTCTTAACTAATTTGGTGGTATGGATCTCTGTAACTATATACATACAGTCATATATTTGTACTGAGAAATGTGGACTCTTGTACTTTCTGCTTCTTTCTGTCCCTTTTGCTCAGACTGAATTGGGAAAGAATATTTTCATTCGCTCTGCTCTCTCTTCAAGAAACTTGTTACAATAAGCTTTTAGATTGACTGAACTCATCTTGTTTAGTGCTTTTAATCTAAACTGAAAGTTTTTGATGCTGATTCTATGACACTTGCCTATTTTTTATATCTTGAGAATCTTTTACCCGTGTATTTTTCTGTAATACCTGTTTGTTATTTAGAAAAAAATCAATGATCTTGGGTCAATGAGCCAAGCGAACAAAATATCTAAAAGAAACAGGCACAATGTCACTTATCTCAGGATTCACAGCATTTTTTAAATTATTATTGAGAAGAGACGTTCTAAACAACACTTTAATTTGGAGTTAGGCTTTTTCTTACATTTCTTGTCTTTTTGTCAGTAGAAGCAAAACTTAAGTAATTGCGTGTAGATCTTGGGATCTTGAGATGAACCCCTTTCAAAATGGGGGTTATCCTTGAAACAAATAAATATTAAAAACAAAAGACTGCTTAATGAAAAAGCACAATTGTCCTACAGTACAGATATTTATTCATCATATATGATGCATCTCTGTTAATTTCCATGGAAACTGTATTACTCGAAAAAAATCAGATGTAGTACGTCTTGAACGAATGAATTCAGTACATTGATAAAAGTCTAGGTTGGGCTGCCCTCCACTGGCTGATTATGGAACTACAATACATTCGGTTTAATCAATCCATCAGTGAATTTGTTTTTCAAACAAATCCTTCCAGGATGTGGAATAGTGTAGATCCTGGACACTGGGAAGGTCAGAGCTCTATCAAATCACAACACAGGACCATCTATCAACACACAGTCCCACCTAAAGACAATTTCTTTCATCGAACAAGCAAAGGGATCAGACGTGCATGACAGAACCGTACATACCCACCACTCTAACCTCCTCCTGATGGTTGTCACCTGCTTGTGACACACTGCTGCAGGACGGGGTCCAGTTCTTCTTCTTCTTTCATGAGTCAATCCAATACACTCAGCTCTTCTGTTCATCTCACATATGCATTTTCCTTCCTTGTCATGGGATAATTTAGGGAAGATAAACATAAAGGGTACATTACCTGAAGCATTCTTTCAAACTACAAAAAAACCCAATTATGGATACATTCTGTGGATTTAAAATATATCTGGAGAAAAAAAATCTCAAAAGGGTCATAAATGAGCATTACAGCAGTTTAATCATCACAAATACACAATTAGCCATTTAAATGTAAGGACTGATTTCACATAACTGAGATAATTGGACATACTTTCACACATTTCAAACGTTGACCTCCATATAAAAAGTCTTGCTTTTGTTTTAGCCATCTCTGCTTTCCCCACAGTCCTCCATGGAGGCATGGCGACCTCCACTTTGCCTTCCCTCTCGTTTTCTCCTCTCCAAAGCTTTCAAGTGTCCAGATTGTCCTTCCCGGCCTATTCTCCTCTCTGAAAAGACAGCAAATTCCAGGATTTATACAAATAATAAAACTTGGCTGCGAGTATTTATGACTTTCAGTGTGTATCTGTCCAACCTCTTGTGGGCCATCCGTGGTTATTGGTGGAGTGTCTGCAGGTTGTTAAATGACAGGGAGGTTTGTGGGGTCTGATAAAATCATTGCTTTCTGCCTGACAGTGGAGCTCAGATAAAAGAGACAAAAACTGTTGGTATTTAATCTCATGTTAACATAGGTGAATCTGCACCATAATGTGATATGTTCACTATTATTGTTTTTTTTAAGTAATGAATATCATATTGGACTTGCTGTTAAAACTGATTTTTCTACATACCTGTTGAAGCTTCTTTGAAGGGGAGAATAATATTGAAAAGTTCAAAAATGAATCATTGAGTGGCATTTGAGTGACACTTTAAAGTTACTAACTAGTTTAAGAGAATAATAAATACAATATTTAAAATGCTTATCATCTTTATTAACACCCACTATCACTGTACTTATTTTTTTTAATGCTAAAGTGGAGACAAAGCTGGTTGACAGTATTGGATTTAGTTTTGCGATGAAGCAGTGTTGACATGTTTCTTATCTTGCTTCTTCAGATTCAATAAAAAAAAAAAGCAAATGCAGAAAATGTCAAAAATGATGAATTCTCACAGTTGTTTTGGGTTTCCTTTTATTGTCTTTGAAAAATAGGCAGTTGTAAAATTGTGTGGGTGAGTTATCCTTCGACGAGCTGCTGGTTTTCTAATGTGAAGTTTAAAGTCAAAACAAAGAAGTGGTTTGATATTTAGATGAGAGGTGCAGTTTCAGGGATAAAGTACAGATTATAAAGTGACCCAAAAGAGAATGAAAACACAGCAATCCTTCTTTTCAGGTTGAAACTCCTGTGAACAAACTTGTTAAGGTGGTCTAGTTTCAATTTAAATAGTTACATAGTTACATATAGGTAAATATAAATATGTGACTATTGTGGAACTGACAATCTTTGGGATTTATTTCATAAAGTCAAACTTATATCTTAGATAGATTTAACATACCTACATAAAATAAAATAGTTCAATGATGATTATGACTTACAGATAACAAAAAGTTACCAATTCAAAAAATTGGAATAGTAGAAAATAGATATTTTGAGCAGAAACATCCAGTCTTTGAAACGTATATTAATTTCTTTGCGCTCAATAATTGTACCTGCATTTAGAAAGAAAGTTATTTTGACACATTTTAAGATGTGTTTAAAAAGAAAAAATCAATGATCTTTTTGTAAAGCCACAAAGTCACACTGAAGGTTTTACAAAAACATTTAATTCAAGCAGATTTATTCAGTGTGGAGGGGGGGGGGGGGGATCACATGTTGCAGTTATGTGTAGTTGTGTACTTCTAAATGTTTTTTTAAATTATTTTTTAAGTAGATTTGTGTCTAGACACATATTTAGTAATCAATGACTTGCTTTTTTATGTTGTATCCTCTCTTTTTCATAATAACACTTTAAATGTACTTATTTAATAAATTAAAAATATATAGTTTCTGAGCAAGTTTCAATATTTATATTTAGATCTTAATCCTTTAACTACAAAGAGGAGCGAAAGTCAATGTTCTGGCTGTTTGGACAGACATGGCCGATAAAGCTGATTCTGGTTCTAATGTGACTCGGCACAGGGATCCATTTTTTTAGATGACCTTTAAAATGGGAGAAATGAAGTAATACGAAATTAAAGACAGATAGGTCTGATCATTGTAAGTTTGGAAATAGCTCAGAGAATAACAAGACAACCAGTATTGACAGTCAGTAACTATCGTAGATGATGACTAATTAAAAAAAAAAAAAAAAAAACTGGAAATGAAACCAACAAAACAGGATGAAGACCCTTGATTATCTTTCCCCCACCTTAGTCTGGAAAACAGTAATCAGCTAACAATCCAGGCTGCCACTGATGTTTGGTAAAAATGTGAAAAATATCTATCTGTGATTGATCCTGTTTGTGTTTATGGACAGGATCTCAAGGTCTGATCAGGGACCGGAGGGAGTCTGGTTTAAACTCAGCATCCCAGCTTCGGTTCTGTTGGATTCTTCAGACCAAACTTCCATCTAACACCTTGTCAAAATAGAAACATCCATTTCAGTAATTAATGCTTAATTAATTTAATGACTACAAATGTATGAAAATGAAAAAAAAATAGCAACAATGTTAGTATTGATGCTAACAATAGTATTCAGATATTATATATGTTAGCATTAATAAAAAAATAGCCTACATCAAATTACTTAAAAATACAAGCACATTAAATATCTTTCTTTTAACACGTCAGCCACTCATACTTAATATCTTTGGATATTTCAAAATTCTAGTGCGCAAAAATGCTTCAAATAAACAAACTAATGAAACAAATAAATCATTTCACACAACAGCAGCACATGCCAATGTTATAATGATGACATACAAATGAAGCCACTGGTGCTCTGCGTGTCCAGTGAAGCGAGCGCCCTCAAGGTGAACAGCTACCTCATTAATGAGGGGATCAAACAAGAACTCGTCTGATTCCTACTGAGGTCCTCATTTGATGGAGTTTGAGCAGAATTAATTGACGGGAGAAGAATCACTCCCCCTGTGGGACTCAGACAGGACAGCTGAATAAACTGTTTCCTTCTGCCTTTGTTGTCTGATTATAAATGCATTGAATGTGCTGTAACAATGGGAAAGCAAGAGGCTGGGCACTGTGGAAAATGTAGCTGGAAAAGCAAGTTAATGATTTCTGAACATGTAACATTTAGATTGTATTCGTTTTAAATTTGCCAGGGAAAAACAAAATTTCTGTTTTAGGCTTAAAATGTGGGATATTTTATGAATATTACTAAGTCAGAGAAGTAAAGTTTCAGCTATGAATTAAAGACTGTAAAGTGATATTCTAAGACAATGTTCCTGAAAGAAAATTGTAAAATATCTGTCATTTAATTGTCTTAGCTTTAATCGGAGAATCGAGAAACTTGAAAAAACATGTTCATAGATGCATCATTAGCTTTATAAATGTGAAGATTTTTTCCATCTCAAACCTGATCTTGAAGTTCACATCCGAGAGTCGACAGTCTGCGCCTCTTCTTCTGCGCTCAGGTTAATGGGACACGGACCCAAGAGATCTAAAGGCCCCTCCATCACAGAGACTTTAACTTTTCACAATTTCTGATTCATTTTCCACCTTTCAGCACTTAGAGTTTCTGAAACTTCCTCTTTCCGTACTTCTCATACTTCAGCTGCCAGCTCAGATTGCTGCATCCATCACCATCGGCTTCATTTGAGGTATCCTAGCGGCTGCGGTCAGCAGCTGGAAGTCCCAGAGGACCTTAAACCCGGTCATTCCTGACCAAGTCTTAAATTCTTATGTAGTGGATATAAAAAAAAAAGAAGAGTCCACACTACCTGATGAAAAGCTACATTTTCAGTCGGCTATAACGAGGTAAATGATATTGACACTTTTGCTTTGATCTCCTGTACTTGTGTAACACGCAGTTCATCTGAAAAACATGTAAATCGGCTCTGCAGAGAAGGTTTTTTTACTTTTTCATCATGTTTTATTAATTTTCCTCTGGCTTTGTGAGGCACTTTGTGCTCTTTTTCTTTTAAAGCTGTCTGATAAATAGATGCCTATTTACTGGCACGAATTATAACCTTCAGCTGGCTGCCATCAGCCTTCAGATCATGTTAAGCTCTCTTTCTATTTACTTGGTTTGTTTTAACAAAACCAGTGTACTAACTGTTAAATGAACCATATCCTACACACATACGACAAGATCTGTGCTTCAAAGTGCCAAAGGACACTTAAAAAAAACAAAAACAACACAGCTTCATATGGTTTAGGTGTTATACAGACATGACTGCAGAACTAATTTGTGCGTTGAAAACAAACAGAACAAAGAACGAGAGAAGGTTCTGAACTGCTGGGCTGCTGAGATCCATCATCAACTAATTAAAGGAAAACATTTAGTTTCAGAACGGCAAAAGTTTGTCTTCCTGACTTCCCAAATGGCTCCGAAGAGCTATTAACGAAAGGCATGATGAAACGCGGTTATAAACGCCTGTACATAAACAGCAACTTTCTTACAAAATGAGTTGCGCGGCGCAGAAAATAGTCCTCTTTCTCTAATAATTTGCCACCATCACAAACGCTCCGCAGTGTCTACTTTACATCATTAGTTGGATTTCACGAGACAGCAGCAAATGATCTAAATGGAAAAAGAATCTATAAAAGCGCGGAAAGGTCTTTAATGGTAGCATCAGTGCCAGCAGCTGTTTGGTTGATGAAGGGGGAGTCCTGCTGTTTGGCCAGTCTCACACAGAGGATATTGTGCTGAGAGGAATTAATAGGACATGACAGCATAAACAGTCTCTGAGGCCCACTGTTCGGCGGGCATCTTTTCAGTTTGATAAAGACCTGCTTTTGGTCCGATTATTCACTTCCTTTGGGGAAACGAGCAGAAGTGAGACACAGAGAGAAGAGAAATGTGAGTTAAACCTAAAGCATTTGTTTTATAACTTCAGAGAAAGAGGTTTTGTCACATAGGTTATGCTTGGTTATCCTAATGTTCCTGAAGAATGACTCACATGATGTGTTTCACGAGGAAGTCAAGAGAAAACTCACCTCTCTATGGGTCACTGCCAAGTTCTCAGCATGAATCAGGAATTCAGCGACTGGTCAGAGACCTGCTGGGTCTCCGGGTGGAGAGAGTCCATTCAGCCATTCATCTCTGTCTGCTTATCTGAGGTCAGGTCGAAGGAGCGACCGGTCCGAGTGGGGGAACCAAGACATCCCTCTCCACTGGGGAGGCCCTGCTGTTCCAGGGCCACAAGGGAAAAAAATAATCCATCCAAAATGTTCAGGATCTGCCCCGGGATCTCCGTCCTGCAGGGTGTCAAACAAATCCAGCAGAAGAAAAGAAATGCCTAAAAAATGTTTCTGCTCCAACCTTCTGAACGGATCAACTACAAGAAAGTTAAATTTTTCAACTAAGGGAGAAATGAAATAAATAAATAAATAAACGTTATTCTGTTCTGAACTTTTTTCAGACACTTGTATCAGCAAGTGAGTTTCTACAGTTCACTTGAGGCGATTCTTTCCTTGCTCCAGTTGCCAAGCAAAAGAGATAAATAGAAACTTTTTCAGCCAATAATTATCCTCCCAGGAAAGCAGGACTCAAAACAAACAGGTTACATACAGGAGTATTGGATTCTGTCAAAATCTGAATAAATTCAGGAGAAAATGGAGTTTGATCTTTTGAATTAATTAAAGAGGCAAAGTTAGGCCACGCAATATCTTTCAGAGTTAGGTTTTGAAGATGTTTTGACATCTCATAAGCACACAAAAAAAACTGCGTGGCATTGCTAAAACATCAAAACGGTCCTTCAAAAAGTCTCGCTGAGACCCCTAACCCAGTTACACAGCGTAAAAAATTCACTCAAAGATATTTGTCTTCAAAGAAGTCCAAAAATGATCATCTAGATAAGTGTTCAAAGTCACGACGATTCAAAAAGATCAAAGTATGACTCAGAGACTATCCAAAAAACAGTTAGAGGAGAAAACACACAGGGCATCAAAAGACAGACAACACTTTCCCACATGGACTTCATTTTGCTGACTGTAAACAAACCGATGCTCTTTATTCCCAAAGAGATCTATTTTTGCTGCGTTTCAGAGAGAGACTGGCTCATTAAAACAAACATTAATTTCACATTTCTGGGCTACTGTTACAGTAGGGGTATCTCCTTTGGCTTCTGCTCATGAAACCTCTCCTGTCTTCCACTCCGCGCTGCACTCAGCTCGTTCATTGTGAGTCTCAGGCAGACGGCGGAGACAGCCTCAGGTCAGCCTGAAGCTGCTCGAAAGCCTTCTGAGATGATTCTTCACAATCCACACCAAACCTGAGTTTTGTCTTTTCTGGATAATAATGCCAACTATTCCAGAAGGGATTCAGTGTAACTTCCAGTCTTATGTTTTGCCATCTCTGTTTTGAAAGTGAAAACAATTTGAGATGAAGTTTCAACATGTTAAACACTGGCAAATTCTTGTCTTTGTGACACAAACATACACTGCTTTCTTTCAATGTAATGTTTAAAAGTCCCCACATTTCCCTCTTGTGATAAATGTGTTTCAGTTTTAAAATATTTACACATGGGCACAAAATGATTTAAGAAAAGATAATTACATAAAGAGACTGTTTTTATTTATGTTTTAATAAAAACTGAAATTTCTAAAATGATTTCTGTCCTCAATCACTTGAAAGCAACTTTTATTGTTATTACAGTAATGGTAACTTTACAATTTCATATAGAGAGGAGAAAGTCTTTGAGGTTGGAAGGATTTCCAGCCATCACCCTAATCTTTAGCTCAAGCCACAGATTCAATTTTTCCTCTCAGAAACATTTTTCATGTTTACAGTCAGTAGGGAAATGTTTTAATAAGATAATGTTGCTTTAAAACCTGAATCAGCCAAAGGTATGAATCATGTGGGATTTAGCTGAATGTTATAAAACACTAACAATATTTAATAGGAATAAACAAAAACATTGCAAATATATTGCTATCGTACACATTTTTTCATTTTCTAGTGTTGTTGAATGCAGTGAACAAGGTCTCAGTGTTAATGTTTACAGAGTCTTTCTAGATGCTCCTTTCACCTTTCCAACTCATTCCCCTTGGAGCTCTACTGCTTTACTTGCCCCAGTAATTTAACAAATGACCTCTGAGCAAAAAATGACCTAAACCAGAAACATATTGGTTCGACTAAGGAACATATCCACAAGGCAATCATACCAAAACAACAGAATTCTTTTCTTTTTGAGTATCCTGTTATCCAACATCTGGCTTTATGATGTCCTTAAGTTGTGTCAGATGGCAAATCCTCAAATTTGTCATGTACATCCTTTATCTCCCTCAGCAGCTGAGAATCACTGTGTCTATTATTTCCTAATCCTTCATTTATGTCCTGAGAAACATCTTTAGGGTACTAACCTTTTGCTCACTTGACCAATCTCCTCTGTGCCGCCTATATGTCTTCAGACTTAGTGAAAAATAGAGAAAATAAATAAAATTCACTGACTGCTTCATGCACAATTGAACTGATCTGAAAAAGGTACAGCCTAATTACGAAACTATGTTTGTTTGGTTTTGTTTTTTGATGCAGGAATTGGTGCTGCTGTTTAAGTATTTCCAGGAACAGCACATTACCAGTGTTGCTAAAACACAACCATTGATACATGATGTCCACCTCATTGGACAGGTGATTTAATCCAATCTTCCAAGTATAAAATGAGAAGATACAAATTTGGACAATTAATTCAGATTGTTATTTTTATTTTTTGTGCCCGCAAGGATTTTGTACAACAGAAGGACAGCCAAAAACATTCACCAGGTGTCCAGCATTTATTTCCACCTGGTTCGTGTTTTTATGTTTTTAAATAATGTTTATGTGGACTTAGAGTGGCTGGTTTAGGAAGTGACATGCTTGAGTTCAATAACCCAAGCAGACTATTTCTGAAAAGCTGCAGCGACCACCACGTAAGAAAGGGTAAGCGTGTATTTAGAGTGTTTTGTTAAATTCGGCAGAATAAAATACTTTCTATAGCTTCAAGTCTTTTGCAAGGAAATCTTCAATGTGCATTTATGAAAACTTTTAGACACTTGTGGTTCTTGGGAAACAGCCGCCCACCTCCACCATCTCTGGCCATCCATCGAAAATGTTGCTTTCCTTATCGTTCTCAGCTCGCTAACAGAGGCGGGAAGAGAAAAAAAAAGAAAAACACTTGTTTTATGTATTCTGCTTTGCTTTTCTGCATATTTTCAAAGTCTTTTGTGGCTCAAACACAACAAATAAAGTGACACAGACAGGGTTCACTGACCTGCTCAAAGAAGCTTTTGATTTTTATCCCCGTTCTCCCAGCAAACACCCAGTTGTCTCTCCGCTTAACAGAGCCGATCAAAGTGCTTCCCATCTCGACAAACATCTGCCTTACTTCATCTGTCATCCTGCAACAAATGAGCAGAAAAGGTCACTGTTCTGTGACACTGGATCGTTTTTAAATGTTGGAAAGTTTTGATTCGGGCTTACTTTGTTGCTGCATCATCAAAGGAGGCCACCAGCACAATCATTCCTGGCTTTATCTCGTTCAGGTATGCCAAGATGTCTGCCGAGTCTGATAATGGAATCAAAATTTGGAAAGAAAAGAAACTTTGGCTCTTCAATAAAGCTCAGCGTTTGAAATGTGTAAAACAAATTGTCATTACTTACTTCCACTAATCATGTTAAGATAGCCGAACTTTTCCACAACTCCATTCTCACCTATTTGTGATAGAAAAAAAACATCTATTATGTACTAAATTAAATTATTTACTATTTTATTTGCAGTAATGGGAAGCATAGTCAGAAACAGGTCATTCACATTGACTGCTTGACTATTATTGCAAGGCCTTGAAGCAAAATATAGTGTTTTACAAAAGTATTCATACCCCCTTTTCACCCTTTTTCACATCACAAACTACAATGTATTTCACTGGGATTTTTTGTGCTGGACTTTGACAAAGTGGCACATAATACTGAAGAGAAAGGAAAAAGATTCATGATTTGAACTTTTTTCCTCATAAAAATCTAAAATATTGCGATGTGGATATTTATACTGTCCCCCAAACTTAGACTGCCCTCAGAATGAACCTATACAGCAAATAGAGTCCTCTTGTGTGCAATTTAATCTCAGCATAACTCCAGCTTTTCTGTGAAGGCCTCAAAGGTTTTGTAGATAATGCTAGCGATCAAACATCATCATGAAGATCAAGAAACACGTAAGGCAGCTCAGGGATAAAGTTGTGGAGAAGCTTAAAGCAAAGTTAGATTAAGAAATAGCATTTAAAGTTTCGAACAGGGAACATCATACAAAAATGAAAAGAGAATAACACAATTACCAACATACCAAGACATTACTTAATGGCTTCGAGCACAGACGCAGCAGATCATTTATGTTGCATGCTCGTCTGTGAGTCAGTTTGTCAAAGTCTTTCCTCAGTCCTGGTCTGTCGTCAAGAAGGTACAACATTTGCATTTCCTGAGATTGCTTGGAGGGAACGGCATCTACCAGAAGGCGTTGATAACCTTCCCCCGATCCTCCACAGACAGCATCCTAACCCACTGTGCCGCGACGTGGTTCAGCTACTGAACTGAGGCAGATTAGAAGAGGCTCCAGAGAGTGATCAGATCGTGGGCTGCCCTCCGCCTTCTTTGAAAGACATTTACACTTCTTGTTGCTTCAGGAGAGCGAAGCGCATCATCAAAGACGGCACTCATCCCACCTACCACCTGCTTGACCTGCTGCCCTCCGCCAGGCATTAGAACCAGGACAAACAGACTCAGGGACAGTTTCTTCCCACAAGCCATTATCAGCCTAAATGCACCAACCTCCATTTCCCTCTAGGTCAACAGACAACTATGATACAGTCAAACATTTTGAATGCAAAAACCTTTCAAGTGGAACAAACTTTATTTTATTTATTTTTTTATTAAGACTTTTCACTTTAAATCTGTTGACAAGAGAACTTAACACATATCGCAACCACAAAGTCATTGTTGAAAGAAAGACTTCGTAAGTCTGGTTTAAAGTTTACTACACAGAAAATATGTGGAGGCACTCTGTTCAGGTGAGACCATAACCTAAACTTCTTGACCTACAGGCAAAAACCGATGTGTGGATAAAAACCAAAGCCTAATTCAGCCCTGTTCGCTCCGCCAGCTGGCCAGTGAATTCATCTAACTCATCCAGTTCATCTGTACCTGTCCACAGCAGTCTGGCTATGTGGGCCAGCAGGGATAGTATTTGCCTCAGTCAGACGGTGACACCAAATCCACAGCAGATATAAAACATGAAGGGTGGGATCATAAGCAGAAGACAAACAACAACGACAATGATGTTTACTTTAAAGAAAAGCAGTGAGGAGTGATCTGTTGTGTGGACAAGGCATGAAAAAAACAGGTTAATATTTCCGTCATTTGATCCTTTCCATTCTTCTGCTCTTCCTCTGAATAGACAACACATATTAGCTAACATACTATTGCCCTCTCAGACAGAAAACTGTAAATCTCTGAGTGGAAGGCTTTTGTTCAGCTGAGCTAAAAATAGCATGATTAGGAGCTTGTCATTGAGGCCCAAGCAGCAAATGGACATTGAGTTTTATCTCAAGCTCTCAACACACCCCGAACACAATCCCTTGCCATGAGGAATTGTAGCGGAAGTAACATTCTGTGGAGATGCATTTTTCAAAAGCAGAGTTGATGAGAGGCAAGACGGAGCTGAATACAAGGAAATTCTAAAGGAGAACCTGTCAGACTTAAGTGCAATAATATTCATGGATTATCCTAATCAAGGATCCTGCCGAAATCTTTTGACAGGGAAACTTGAAAATTCATGCTTTCACACAAAATGTGATTCTATAAAACATTAACTACTTGTAAAAATATTTGGAATTTATTTCTCTTCACAGCCATGAATTACACCGTGTTGATATGTCAAGTGAAATCTTGTGGCTGCCACATGACAAATCAGTGGGTGTTAATACTTTTGCAACTAACCGTATTTCTGCAAGAATAAAACTTCAAGCCCGAAACCATTGAGGTTAAACAATCGACAATAAACATTTAGACATCAGACTGAACACAGAGAGCGTGTCAGTGTGCTGACTTCTATAATTATAAATCAGAGTTTACCATTTACCACCACGATGTTTAGTCCTGGTCCCACATTGTTCATAATGTGACTCATAATGCTGTTGAGACACAGATGAAAATTGATTTTCACAGCAGGGTCGCAGCCTTTGCCAGTTCAGCATGTGAATCTGAGACCACATTCATACATACTTTTTACCATCAAAGCAGATTTTTGGACCAACTACATTAGCAGCTCCACTCTGGATTTTAAAAGCAAAGTGGTCCGAGGGACAGACTGCAGAGAGGCTGCACTTTGGTGCTACTTTAGCTGTGCCTTAAAATGTAAATTAGACATAAAAAAAAATAACTAGGTTACCACTTTAATACAAATTGAGTATAAAACTGGCTTGATTTCAAAGCCGGCAGCAAAATGTGAATTTCTGACTCACCTGTTGTGAATGTTGTGTGAATTTTATTGAACCCTGAAATAAAATAAAATTAAAAAAAAAAAGATGTATGGCATTGACAAGAGATCACTACTCAGCTTTAAAGATTTAAGAATAGAAATAAATCATCTCACCAAGAACATTTTGTGCCTTCTCCTGTGCATCAAACGAAGTCAGGAAAAAGATTAGAAGGAGCACAATCACAGCAGTGAGGGTCAGGATTGCTGCCAAGAAAGAAGAAAGACACGTGAAGATCACGAGTCTCAGAAGCAAAACCTACCAGTTTTAAAATAAACCCTCACTTCGATCTCTCATTTCAGCAACAAACTAAAAGACTGATCTGTCAAAATGAGTCCTTTCAGGTGTTCTTCATGCGCTCATTACGCAAATAAAACTGGTGCAGTGCAGCATTGGTGTCATCTTATCTGTTGCAGACGTTCCCCAAAAAATTCCCAGCAGCCAACTCTTGCATTTGTACAAACAAAAAGTGTGTGGGGGGGGGGGGAGGAGGATGTGTCAAGGCTCTTAGTTACAGAAAGACCAAGACGTGGCACTAACAACACACACACACACACACACACACACACACACACACACACACACACACACGTATCACACCCAGTGTGAACCTGATGGTCAGGTTTCCCTTCTTAACCTAAAGAAAGTTTACTCAAGTATCAAACTACCGGGTACACTCAATCTATCGTGCAAATAGGCACCTGACAGCTGAAGAAAGAAAAAGTGGAACAGTAAAAAGGGAGGTGGAAAAAGGGGCCAAAAGCCTCATATTTCAAATTGTATGGGTGAATGAAAAAAAGAAGGGTTTAAAGAATCATGGTAGCAGTTGTCAGAGTTTTCTATTTGTATGTAAATTTTTGTAAAACCAATATCTGCATAAAACAGCTCACACACACCTAACTGCATAAAACCTCTGGAGACTACAGAAGGAAAAAAAACAATCAAAGGATTAAAACCGAGGCGTAGAAAACACATTCCGTGATAAGAAACTAAACACAACATGGAATCATATGTGAAATTAATTACAGCAAAACAATAAAACTCAAAACATGGCAGAGAATGTGAGATCTACGCAGGCTGCTATGAAGGTGGCATGAATATGATGTATTATGACATCATGTTAGTATTTAGGTTCATGGTTTTGATTAGGACCAACATTGTTACTGTTGTAATCCCTGCTGTAGCCAATAACATAATTCCAGCCAATAGCATAATTACTCTGGCCGTTTTAAATGTAATAAAGCCAATAGTGTAATAAGATTCTTAAACCAATAATGAAATAATCTTTTGCCGGTGGTGTAATAAGTCATTATGTTAACATAAAAAAGAAAAAGAAAAAAAAAAACATTTGAAAAGGCAGCAGCTGCAGTCGGTAAGTATATTACATAAAGTTAATTTATTGAAAGTAAGAGTTTTTTTTGCAGTGGAGCTCATAAAAAATAGGCTTGGTGGATGACATAAACTTCATATTCATCCGTCAAGGTTACATACTATTCAGCATTCCGTCTTTTTAATTAATAACTGTAATCCGTGTTGGAGAATCTTGTGTTGTACAAATGGTGTGAAAGCTTTTTTTGCTCATATAATTTCCATCTGTATGGAGTGAGATTTATTGAACGAACGTGAAGTTCATTTGGTATTTAAATCTCAGTGTAAAATGTGCTAGAATGCAGGGAGAGATCACGCGACCTACATTTTTAAATTATCTTCAGAATACTGGCCAAAAAATGTGATAACTTATCACATTACTGGGGAAATGTTATCACCCTGTTGGCCCTGATACCTTATTACAGGAGTGGCAGGTTATTACATTATTGATTGCTGCAGTTCCCTGGACGTGTGGACTTGAATCGTATGAGTTGGAATCAACTCAAACCCGAGTAACGCATTTAATGACTCCATATTCGACTTGATGATATCCCAAAAGACTGACAGCATGATTCAGACTTTAACACCTGTGACTTAACTTCCAGTTGAAAATCTTCACCGATTTACCTTAAACATCTTCTGAATCAGAATCCCTCCGTCTGACACAACATACAGTGAAGTTGCAGAAGAGACACTATATCTTGCTCTATGGCATTAGAGGGAAAAGATAAAAGGTCATTGTATTTGTTTACAGAAATTATGAGGTAGTTAAACAGAAACTAAATATCCCAAATGCATAGATATAGAGGGATTGATGTGATGAATTTATATTGCACTATTGATCAAATCAGTTGCTTAAGACTTAAGATTCAAAGACTTGGAACTGGCTTCAAGACCATCCCGTGGCTTGGAAAGAGATGACTTTCCCTCAGAGGTTAAATGTATTAGTATGAACATTTAGTGACAATCTTCTAAATAAATGAAACACAAAAGTGTGAGTTCGAAGAACCGATGACAGAAAGACAATTCTAAACGTGCAAAGAGGCATAAGAGTGACAGTGCAGAATGTAGAATGAAAATCTGTATCTCCAGATGGCAGGGCAAAGAAAGTTATGTACAGATGGCAAAACACTGGAACAAAAACTATATGCAGACAGCAAAAAATGACAGTGTGTGCAGACGAGGAGCACAATGTTTTTACAGAAACAATTGCCAGTCAACATCTTGTTGAAGAGTTGAAACACAATACCAAAAAAATGCAAAGTGATAAGAACCCGCAGTTTCCAATCTGCTCATAATAAAATTTTGGTGAGATGTTCTCAATGTTTCTTTTTTATTTGGAATTTAAACAGTGACCAGATTAAGGGCAACATGTTTACTTTTGTAGTTATGTTATTGTGGTTGGGTATCAAGATTTTTCGAACAGATTAATACCCCAACAATTTGGAATTCATTCTCTAAAGGAGCCAAGCTGGTGGAGACACATGCCCAGTGCTTTACTTCTGTATCTGCAGTTTACTGTGAGTTATCAAAGTCTGAGTGACTGAATGCTAACTTTTCAGACAGGTTTGTGCAAAATAAACTACTAATTCGATGAAGATTTGTTTTTTATAATCAGTAATAAGGTGTCATGTAT
>CAEGAF010075787.1:0-19748 GCA_903067075.1 Micropoecilia bifurca
GGTGCAATAATATTGTCCTTTATTAGCATTTTCTCTCAAATTATGGCACTGACTTGCGCAAGCTAGTACATTAGCATTTCACCTAAAATAAGCTTTTAGCCAATTTTCTTACTTATTAGCCTTGTTTATACAATAAATGGACTGTGTCAATGACAGACAACATGCTAGTGTTGCCTTCCATGCTACTGACAGCAATCACACAAATATTAGCATTTTAGCTAATTTCACCTTATGCATTAATTTTAACAAAATAAATTGTACAAGTACAGCTTAGTTACCATGCTTCTGCCTCTCCACAGGCTCTTGACTACATTGCAGCCTTCTGTAGCATTAATGTAAATTTTTAGCATCATATTGTCGCGTCCAGGCCGACGGGCACACATGCATGGCCCCTCAAAATTTCTGCAGGAATTTTCTAGTTATTAAAAGAAGTCCATTTAAAGGTTTGTTGGTGAACAAAGAAAATCATGAAACTAAATAAGTGGAACTGAAAAGAATTGAGACCAAGGTGGATTAATTAAACTGGAAATGGCTTTAAAGCTGCTCCTTAGAGAGATTGTACTATTTAGTTAAGCAGAATGGTCAAAGTTGGTAGAGACACCCTAGCAGATCTGGAGCAGCAGGTCTATGTTTTGACTGAGAGGCTGAATCCCAACGAAACATCACGTCGACGTTTGAGATTGTAAAATATGAAAATGTTGAAGTAGCGGGTCTGTAGAGGACGTGTTTTCTCTACTCAGGCCGGTGCTGGTGATCGGCGGCTCCTCGGATCGAAACCAGGAAACAGCAGGAGCCTTCCAGGAGTTTCCCCAGGTGATTCTACCTTCTTGTGGGTTTTTCTGTCACTCCGACTCTCTGCCCTGACTGCGGTTTCATTCATTTTTAGGTGGAGGCCTGCCGCCTCTACAGCAAGTTTACTGCCAGGCCCTGCAGTCTGGAAGCGATTCCCTCAGTCATAGAGAAGGTGACTACGTTATTGTTTGTTTTCACACAAATAGGAGTCCTTAAGAATGAAGAATGAAGAATCTGTTCACTCATAGGCAGTCCGCACCAGCATATACGGACGCCCGGGTGCTGTGTACGTTGACATCGCAGGGGACATGGTCAATGCTAAGGTAGAGCGGGACAAAGTCAGGTTTGTTTGATTTCAATGTATCCTTTTCTTTTTATCTAAACGGGCCCCTCAAAGTGTAAAAGAATAAGATAAACTGGTCTCTTCTGCAGGGACGTGTCCTGCTGTCCACCCCCACCTGTGAGTTTGGCCTCCAGCCCTGCAGTTGAAGAGGCCCTCTCCGTCCTAAAGGCAGCAAAGACACCTCTGGTCATCATTGGAAAGGGTAATTCAAAGAAAGTATACATTTTTTTTTTTTTTTTTTTTTTCAAACTTGTAGGGTGCGAACCTTGTTATTTCCTTTGTCTGTGATGCAAATCGGCTGCGACAGAGTGAGGTTGTGAAGGTTGTGTGTTCTGAGCAGGAGCAGCTTACGGCAGGGCGGAGGCTGTGCTGACGGAGTTTGTGGAGGAGAGTGGACTCCCGTTCCTGCCCACACCTATGGGCAAAGGAGTCCTGCCCGACGATCACCCCAGCTGTGTGGCCGCTGCCCGCTCCAGGTCGGCCACCCACTAACCAAGCTCCAGAACTGAACATTTAAGTTTTTTTTCTACATTTTTTTGCCTAAATTCTGCAATGAAAGATAGATTTAATTTTGCACATCTTTACACAAACATTAATCTAAACTTGTTATTCCTTTTATTCTTTTTTTTTTTTTATCAAAGAGCTCTTCTTCAGGCCAACGTCGTTCTCCTGCTCGGCGCGAGGCTGAACTGGATGCTGCATTTTGGTCTGCCACCCAGATTTAATCCTGACGTTAACATCATTCAGGTGTGTAAATGTCACAGCCAATATTTCACTAAACATCAGCACAAATGTTTACAAACCTGTTTGCACGATACTCTGCTGCTGCGGGCGTCGATGCACTGTAATAAAACCAAAACCAAACGCTTCTTCCAGGTTGACCTCTGCGCCGAGGAGATGGGAAACAACGTGAAGCCGCGTGTTGCTCTCCTGGGGGACGTCGGTGCTGTTGTGTCTCAGGTCTGACATGAGGTTCGGTATTTTAGCTTTCCTCTAGATGTGGATGGATTAAATAATTGCATCTTTTTTTTCCCCCTTTTCTTTTTTTCCTCCAGCTTCTGACCTGTGTCCGCAGAGATGGCTGGAAATATCCCTCTAAGACAGAGTGGTGGTGCGCGCTCAGCGAGAAGGTTGCTGCTAATGCAAAAATATCCAAAGTGGGTCCGACTGCTCTAATTTCGGACGAATCTCTGCCACTTCAAACGCTTTGCAGATATTCCTAATTGAAGCTCTTGCTTTCGTAACAGGCTCTGGCTCTGAAGGGAACGTTGCCCATGAACTACTACACTGTGTTTCATCACATTTCTCAGCTGCTTCCACGCGATTGCGTCGTTGTTAGCGAGGGAGCCAACACCATGGACATCGGACGCACCATGCTGAATAACTACCTACCCCGACACAGGTGAGGTGTTTTAGCGGCTTAAAGTGGCACAAAGTGGACTGATGGAAATGAGTCTGGTAGCTGCTCTGAAATGAGTATGTATATTTTTTGATTCATCTATAATTAACTTTTTTTTCTCATTTTATTTATTTTTTTTTTTTTCAATAAAATTCTCAAACAGCATTAACTTCTACCAGAAATGGCCGTACCTGACATTGCTTTCCAACTTACTAAAATTATGTCTTAAATTGGTTAAATTGTCAAACATCAATCCCAGGATTAGCCCTAGATCTTTTAAAATGAAACTATGCCTGACATGTGATCAAAGGATGCTTGCAGTGAAATGTCACATTTCTTAGCACCGCTTAGATTTTTAAAAAATGTGATTTAAAAAAAAGAAATCGATATTTTATTTGTAGCACCATTATCTCAAAATGCTGCAAAGTGGGGGGGCAGACAACCTTTAACTAGAATACATCTTTTATTCTGTAAAAATATGACAATAAATTATTTTTTAGCAAAATAAGAGGTAACAGACTTATTGGCTGCCCTAAAATAGGGTAAAATTACCCAAATTAGTTGATGGATTTTTCCACGTTTTCTTTATCAAATCACACCACTGTAATAAAAAGATTCCTTAGTCCAAAGGGTTTCACATACTTTCATAAGAGCACCAATCAAACTGGCTGAATAAAGTCATCTCAGGAGCCTGTGTGGCGTAACTGTGCTGATGTGAAGGTTGGACGCGGGCACCTTTGGAACAATGGGAGTCGGCCTCGGCTTCGCCATAGCAGCAGCTGTCGTGGAGACGACCAGGACCAAACCCCAAAGAGTCGTCTGTGTGGAGGGAGACAGCGCCTTCGGCTTCTCCGGCATGGAGGTCGAAACCATGTGCAGGTATGTTGCACAGTTTTCATAATGCAGTCATGTCACGTTTTCCAACACCAGTGGACATCATTTTTTTCCCCCTTTTTACTAGGTATAATCTTCCTGTGATCATTATTGTGGTCAATAATAACGGCATTTACAGTGGAGTAGACGCCGACACGTGGAAAGAAATGGCAAAAATGGGTGACCTGACTTCTGTGTGAGTCTTCAATTAACGAGAAAGTGGCTATTGGGCAACCTGTACCATCCTGATTTGTATTTCTATGTGTAATCACCTTCCTATATGTGTGTGCTCTCCTCCAGGGCGCCTCCTGTCTCCCTGCTGCCCGAGGCCCGCTACGATGAGGTGATGACGGCGTTTGGAGGTCGGGGGTTTCTGGTGAGGACAGCGGAGGAGCTGCGCGACGCCCTGCAGCTCTGCCTGACCGACTGGGAGAGGCCGAGTCTGCTCAACGTGCTCATTGACCCGTCGTCTGACAGAAAGCAGCAGGTACATGAACGCCTCTGTAGTTACATAGATCAGTCATGGTTCTGATCTGAATTGACTCCGTTTTTATATAGTGCCTGTCAGAAGTATTCGTCCCACAAACTGCAATATATTCTATTGAGATTTTATCTGATTGACCAACATAAATTGATGCTTGATGAAGTGGTGCAAGGAACTGTGTCTTTTTTTTCTTGCTTGTTTCTTTGTACAACAAAAAACATTTAAAAAAGGATGTGAGCATTTTTTTCTTCCCCCTTTTCTCTGCCAACCCTAAATAAAATTCAGTCCAGTCAGTTGCCTTTAGAAGTTACATAATTAGTAAATGGTCATCCAGCTCATCAACTGACAAAGTCCAGTCAAGGAGAGTATTAATTATTGAAGCAGCCACTGCAGCTAGACACCAAACTAGCTGCATTTATTTACATTCACAGTCGAGGTTAAACAGGAGGTGTAGGGTGAATTCACGCCACCCTGTGGCCTGGGTTGGTAACTGCAACAGACAGGAATATAAACGACAACAAAATCTTATGAACTCCCTTAGAAATTTTTAAGATAAAAACTTGCTCAGTGTAAGAAAATGTACATTTCCTTACTGCATTTTTTATTTTTAAGAAATAAAAGGATCAACAAATGTAGTTCCCCTTTTACTATTTCTCTAGAGGCTACACATATTCCTAAGCAATATTTTGTTTTTAGATTGTGTAGGAAGTCAGGGGGAGCACAAGAACCTTTTTGACCCTCACAGCAGCACAGCTGGCTGTCCTTAAAGGATAAAAGAGCGCTGCAGTTCCGGATTTGCATGGAGCATCAAACGGGTCGACCCTCGTCTCATCCTCCCACCGCTTTGTAGACCGGCGTCCCACCATGAAGCATTAATCCGTGCCCCCCAGGTGCAGAGCCGAACTGTTGCATCCCCCTCACAATCCCTTCGTCTAACTCCAAGCTGGCCTTTCTATTTCAGGGATCCCGTAATTAGAAAGCACAGCCCCTCTTTGTTTATGTTGAATGTATCCACGCAACCCTCAGCAGGCAAATCTGAAGGTTGCGTGAAGGTCTGTGTCTGGTGCTGAGCCCCGCGCCCGGAGAAAACCTGTTTCTTTTTGTTTGAAGTGGGTTGGTCAAATTGGTGGCTATTTATGGTTATAGAAGACAAAGTTGAGTCTGAGAATAATGAAAATAAACATTAACATGATAAGCTAATGGATTTTGATGGTGTCTGTGCTTACAGGAGTTTCCTTGGCTCACACGCTCCAACCTTTAAGAACCTTCGTCCAGAGCGTCAGCTGATGAGCAGTGGAAGCTTTAAAAGATTAAACTGTTTTAATGTTATTGATTGTTCCTATGAAATAATTAATGTTTTATGATTCTTGCTACGTTTTAGAAGCTAACAACATTTTACATTTTCACACAGTGAAACTTTTTTCACAATAGTTAGTATTTTCTTCTGAAAACGTAATATGATATTATTAATGATAATGAATATTGATGCTGTTGAATAAAATAATGCTTAAAATTATGTGACATGACTGTCGGTTTGGCAAACAAACCAATAAAAGCAAATGAGGAACTTAAAAGTGCAATTGGTTTTCACTTTTTTTTCTCTCATCTTTGAGTTTAACCTTCATATGAATGATACAATAGATGGTCCAGATAATAAAAATGCAACTATGAAACAGCTTTCAACTACAGATTTATTACATGCTCTTTATATGTTGTTGACTGACAGGCAAGATTGTTTAAAATGAATATCTTTTACCTTCAAAGTTATTGATACATTTAACAGATAAATTAGTACAAGTTTCAATATTGTGAAAAAGTATTTTTCTGTTTTACACACTTCTGTTTTTTGCTTCTGTCACACTGTTTCAGATCAGAGAGAAAACTATGTATCAAAAATGTCATGAGTAAATACAGCATGCAGTGAAATGATGCTCCGATTGAGGAACAGATCAAGCAAAAACCAGCAAATCTCTACGAGAAAAATACAATTCCCCTCCATTTTTTAAAATCTCTTTTCCTATTGTTTAACTCCACTCTTCCGAGAGGTAAAATGAACCAGAATGACACCCAGTGACAGACAGACCTCACTTGCTTCGGTAAAGTTCAGTGCCAAATGGCTTCAGAGTTTCAAAGCAAAAAGCAATGTGTGTCAAAAAGATTACATATTCCCATATTTGTCAATTAACATCTTGATACCTCCTAAGACTTTGGGCAAAATGTCATGTGGACTAAGAAAACAGAGGTGTTTCATTTCTGACACTGCAGTGCAAAAGTAAAATGCATTTTATCTTGCAAAAAAAAAAAAAAAGAAGTTTCTAGTTGAGGTCACTCAATAGGACATATGTTGTCCTATTTTCTGGATGGCAAATTGTGGATTTGTCTTTATTAAGACTCCCTACCGAGGAGTGGAAACAACAATAAGACCCCTCTACAGTAGTAGGGATCTAATATTGGCACTGAGGGCAGCTGGTGTGCTGTCTCCTGTAATTTTAGAGCTCACTGATGCGGAGGAAAGATTTAATGGGTATTGGTCAGCGTACTCTCTTGTGAAGGCGTAAGGGAAACCAACAGAACGAGCGAGCAGAGAGGGAGGGAAGGAAGGGAGGAAGGGAGGAAGGGAGAGGACGGTGAGGAGAGGAGCCGAGAGAGAAAGGCAGAGTTTCAAGGCTGCTTGTGGCTCAGACGTAAAGTCCGGGCAACTATCTGTGGCAGCATGACTCTCCTCGCTGTTGCACTGTGTTTGCCACTGTGCTTTTCTTTTTGCCTGGCTCAGTCCTCGTTTCTGGACAGCTTCCTGTCATTCCCAGCAGGTAGGCGCATTTAAAACCACGAGCTGGCACATGCGTGGGCTGTTGTGTGTGTGTGTGTGTGTGTGTGTGTGTGTGTGTGTGTGTGTGTGTGTGTGTGTGTGTGTGTGTGTGTGTGTGAGTGAGTTACTGCATTAAGTGCATGCTTTACACATGGTGCTCAGGGCTTCTGGAAATTACGGATTGTGAGTTTCGCTGCGCTCTCATCATAATGTCGGGTTGTTTGGCTTTTCCTTGTTTCCCTTGAGGTTGACTGTAAATGCCTCTATAAATAGTGAGAGGAGCTTCAGTCCGTCTGCGAGAAGCTCTTCATATCTCTGTCTGGGTGTCATGATTTGATATTTTGCACCTGTTTTCGTGTTGCTCATGCTGCTTGTGCATCTTGTACCCTCTTGTTAAGGTGTCTACCAAAATATGCCGGATCACTCCACGCTGTTGCTTCTTTGCAGATGCATGGGCACAAGTTTGAAGTTAAAGATTTCTTTGCTCGTGTGTACAGTGAGCTCAGAAATGAGTTGTAACAGTGGAGTCTTTTTTTGTGGATATTCAATATCATTGAAATCAGCCAGAAGTTCCACATGTAAGACATGGTGCTGGACTAGTAGTGCTAACTAGAAGGTTTTTTGACCTCCTAGTCAGCAGGAGATTATCTAAACTAACCTAGGTGAATAACATGTTAAAATATTTCAAATACTTTTTAACATACGGACCAAAAGCAATGTTACAAGTCAAGCATTAGCCATTTTGAGTTTACTATGCAGATTAATTGCAGTATTGCACTACCCATATGTTGGAACATGAACTTCATATTGGTAAACTAGTTGATATTTTTAAATGCTGTAATTCACTAGTCTGGCAAAAAAAAAGCTTCACCCAATTAACTAACACACACTTTAATTACATCATTTTATCAAGTCATTGAACTTGATACAGCATTTTAAAAGCGCAGACCATTTACAATATTTTTACTATTTACAAATTGTTGCACAAATTGTTGCATACTGGTTAACCAGTTAACAATTTCAAATGGAGTAGTTTACTTGGCTATAATGCCTCACATGATTAACTAATGTGAAGTTAGTTATGCTTTACCAGTAGTTTAGTTCTAGACATGCTAGTCAAGTGGTGAACACTTTCTAGTGAACATGTGCACTATTTGACATGTTTAGTGTAACATTGACATTTGGACTTCCCTTAATAAGTCAAATAGCTAACACATGTTTCCACCACCGTTCTGCTCAAATAAGTTTCAACCAGCTGACTAACTGAAACTAATTTTTTGTGCCAGTAAACAACTGCAAGAAAGTGCACACATTTATTAGTTGACACTTTAGTCAGTCAACAAGTGCTCCATTTAGGCTCTTTTTTTTTTTTTACTAGCCTGATTCTTTAGCCACTCTAGTTGTCTGATCTGCTCATTTAACGATCACAAGTTTAACACTTGACACTAGAGCCATCCATTGATTTGTTGTTGACTGATGCGTCAAAAGCCAAGCTGAGACTTTAGTGCTACTAAGACCTCATTTTTTAAACTGGTGTAAAGTTAAATTAGAGGGTAAAAACGATGATTGATTTCAACTGAATATTTGCATAAACAGCTCGCTATTTCGACAGGTAAATAAGCTTGACGGGTCAAGCGAACTTTTTAACCTCTGGCTTAATGTGTGACCGCATGTACGCTGTGCACAGCTCTCAGGTCCCAGGAGCAGCAGAAGAGATTTAACCCATGCTGTTTACTGAGTCCTCCACCGCCCCCGCTCTTTCCTCCACCCCCTTCACTTTGGCGCCGCCACACACTTGTGAGTCATGTGACTTTCTATTGTGGAGTATGAAGCTGTTGATATGTCCTTAGGTTACAGTCATATGGGTTGCTAGACATTGTTTGGCACTAGAGTTCTCCTGGTGTTTTTGGCTATGTTGTGACAATTAAATGTGGATCTGACTCAATCGAAATCAAACCTCACGTTTTTTTTTTACAGGAAGAAGACGGTTCACGTCGTGGTAGCGAGTCTGGCCATAAGAGTAAAGGTTCTGCCTGTGTCCAGGGCCCCCCCGGCCCCGCTGGACCGCCTGGGCCTCTGGTAAAGCAGCAAACTCTTAGGATTCGCGATCTTGTTGCTGCAATTTCAACACGCCCAAAACAATCAAGTGGCTTGACTACAAATCACTAGAAAGGAACATAGTGTGACGAATCGGGACTCTGACAAAAAAAATATTTGCCCCAATCTACCCTTTCCAACTTGATAGTTCCTGCAGAGAAGATGGGGATTTCTCTGGCCTTTGCAGCACAACAGTCCATTAACGCGCCACATTTAGCTGCGACACAAATAGCCTTTTTCCACTGCCGGCCAGTGTGCCACACATCATTCTCAGAAACTGTCCGAGGAGCTGGAAAGGCGGGCCGTGTCGCGTAAATTCCAGGGATCTCCGATGCAGGCCGTGCACGCATTTGTGTTTTCAAGTCATTACAAATATAAAAATTTTAAAAAACCCACTAAAACAACATTTTGATTCGGTTTATGCTTGTGAGCCAGATCTGTGCGTTGCAGAGAAATTAAGAGTTTCTGTGAGTAATAGGCAGCTTATCTCAAGCGGTTGTTGAGGCTTCTGCTTACACCACCAGATCGACTGCAGTTCAGTCTATCAAAAAGACCCATGAGGCACTTCTCGAATCAATAGAGACCAGTCAGCCTTCAGCTAATTAAAACTGCAGCTCTGCTCTCCAAGAAGCATGTTGCCGACAGTAAAACTAATTTAGATGGCTATCTACGTGATTCATAACCAATTATTTTTGTGCTTTCTTATGATAACAAGGGTCCCCCTGGATTTCCCGGAATGAGAGGGCCTAAAGGAGAAAAAGTAAGCAGTTTATTTGATTTCCTCCCCTTGTAATTATTCCTGAAAAGGCAGATTCAATTGACCTGTTGCACATAGCTGAAAAATGCTTTTGGGAAGTTCATTAAGCGCCTGCTGTCCTTGTCCCCTCCTCCGCATCCTGTCGTCAGGGAGAAATCGGAAGACCCGGGCAAAAGGTGAGAGCCCCCGTCAATCATGCCGTCCCTCCTTGCCGCCGTAAGTGAGTTTTCTCAAAAGCGACACAAAGCATCCCCTCCGCATCCCCTGCGAGCAAGCGCACATCAAGAGAGGCACTGTGTGCGAGTGCACAACCTTGACAGGAGACAGAGCAGGCAGGCTGTCAGGATGCAAGGGATGCAGGGGCTGCTGAGGCTAAACACCTCAGTCAGGCGCGCTGACCTGATTCAGCGAGCGGCATCGGGACAGTCGCGCTCGAGAAGAAGGACGTCTCTTGATCTCCAGACCAAGATCAGGAGACTCTCGTTTGTTTGCTCGTTTGTTTCTTGGCAAAAGCAAGACGAGAAGTGAGCTCCAAAACGTTCCTGTCAGTGTTGTGGCGCAGTAAGTGCAGCCCCTTACCGAGCAGGTTTGCAGCACTGCGGTGCAATTTAGCTTAGTGCTCCAGCCAGATCATTAATCATTTTATTCCCAACAAGCAAAGACTCCCAGTTCTATATACAGCCATCATTTAATTAAAGAGAGCAAAGTGACAGTGCTCGTTAAAGCCATTCGGCCTCTACATGTGCAGCAGGAATGGACAGATATTGCACCGTGCTGCCTGTCATCTAATGTCACATTCAGACTTCTCTCTCCCTCTCTTTCTCTTCCTCTCTCCCTCTCTCTCCCCCTCTCTCTCTCTCTCTCTCCCTCTCTCTCTCTCTTGGTTTTGTTCTAAACCTGTAAAACAAAGTGACAGTAAAAGCCCTGATTTCATAAACTTAAAAAGCTGATGTGTCACACCAGGGTCGGACTGGGCCTCCTGGGCTTCCTGGGCAACAGGGACCAGCAGGATGGCCGGGACCACCTGGGGACAAAGTGAGTAAGTCAGACCTCATAATGTCAGACCTTGTGAAACGCCGTATGACACACACAGCGCCTTGCAGAAAGTATTCATGCCTCTCGAGCTTTATCGAAGTCAAGAGGCACCGCAGAGCGTTTGGGAGACCCGGTGGAGGGGAGGAGTTCAGAAAAGAAGCAGCTAAAGGCCCCACAGTATCTCTTGAGCAGCAAAAATCCTCTGCTTAGGTGAACAGATTTGTTGGCAGGACAAATATTAGTCCTGCACTTCACAACACCAGTCGTCATGGAAAAATGGTAAAGATTTGGGGGCTCTGTTCAGATGAGACCAAAATCAAACGTTTGGCTCTACATGCAGAGTTGCTATAAGAGGAAGAAAACTAACACTGGACATCACCTGAACTCAACATCCACACTTTGAAATACGGTGGTGGAGGAATCATGCTTTGGGGAAGCTTTTTTTTTTCTCTCTTGAAACTGGTGTCTGATAGCAGAGAGTGAAAGTAGGGGGGGAAACATTTTCAGCTGGGGTTTAATTGGACGTGTTATTAAGAAGTTAACCTACTCCACATGTTTAAATATATATATTTTTTATATTATCAGGGTGAGAAAGGTGACCCGGGTTTGATGGGTTTGCCTGGATCTAGAGGACCAATGGGGCCAAGGGTACGATCCACACATTGGTGTTGACTTCACCCTTTTTTTGTTTGACTGTTGTCTCATTATTTTAAATCTCCTTAATCCTAGGGTTTACCTGGGTACAAAGGGGAAAAGGTAGGTTATCATTTTACTCATTTTCGCTTTGTAGGAGATAATAAACCATCTGGGGCTCATACACCGTCTCTTCTCTGTCAGGGGTCCCGAGGCGATAGTGGTGAGCTTGGACTTAGAGGAGACAAGGTGAGCGGCGCGACGCGTCAGCAGAGGTTTGAACGCATGCGCTACATGAAACATGAAGCATCAGCTGTTTTCTGTTCACAGGGCGCCAGGGGTTTCCCAGGAATGCTTGGACAAAAGGCAAGTGAGGCTCAAACGAGCTGATGTTTATTCTTTGTTTTCTTAAAAGTACAACATATGACTAGGTAAAATATTCGTTAGAATTATTCTTTTTTTGTTTGTTTGTTTGTTTTTTTTATATTCCATTGATGTCACTTTTTGCGCAGGGTGAACTGGGGCCAAAAGGAGAGCCTGGAATCTCAGGAAACAGAGGACCGACAGGCCGACCTGGAAAGAGAGGAAAACAGGCGAGAAGATTTGTGTAAAATTGTCCAGTGCATTTAGAAAAACATGTTGGAACTTATTTTTACCACTCAGCCTTTTATTGAGTTGCTAATCCCTGCACATCTTCACTTTGGGAGGAATAACCTGTAAACCATTACAACAGGTTAAGAATTGCATAAACTTGTTTTTTGTTTCACCTATATTTTTCTTAGGATACTTTTTGGCTTCAATAGATTGCTGTATATTTCTAAAGCAAAACTTGATTTTGATGTTGACATATTAAAGTTGGCTTTATTTCAGAAACACGTTGTTTATTTTAACTCTGTGCCCTTTATTTCATCTCAGGGACAGAAAGGAGATCCTGGAAAGACTGGACCTATCGGACCTGCAGGTCCTCAGGGATCTCCTGGTCACCCTGGACCTCCTGGTTTACCTGCCGCAGGTACATGTGCAACAAGTTTCAAAATGTCTCTTGACTTAAAACAGACCCATTTCTTTGAGACTGTGCAGAACTTAGATGTCAAAAGTTGTTGGGGGGTTTTTTGTGCTATTTTTATTTATTTTTTGGCTTAAAGTTTGTCAAAGGCTGAAAGAACTCAGCAACAGAAAATCACACTTTACAGCAATGGACCAGGCATCACCAGTAGTCTTATATATAAAGACATGTGAGCCCCGAGTTGAAACTGGAGGCTGTGATGATGACATCATGTGGCTAAAGTAAGTTTACACATGGCAGGCCTCCCTACAGTTTAGAAAATATTATGTCACCACATAATCAAAGTGACATTTAACTTGTGCACTAATTGAGTCTGCTTCTTGATAGATGAATCATTGATACTGTGTACAGTGACTTCTGGTATTTAAATTGCCGTCTGTCGCCTGCACTCTTGGTTATTGATCACTTTTAGCTTATTCAAACCACCGAACGCTGGGCTTCGACGTTTCTTCTTCACCCTTCGATGTCATTTTTGCGTTTTCAGCAGTACGTTGATAATCCGTGTCTTTTTCTCGCTGCAGGGCTCTACATGGTTGGAGCAAAAGGTGCTCGAGGTCCACCGGGTCCTCCTGGGAACTGTGGCTGCAGCTCCCTCAGTACTTTGCCATTTGATGACTACGCCAACACAGCAAGCTATCCCAAAGTGCCTGTGGTACGGAAAACTTGTTGCTATCAGAGAGATGCACCGGGAGTTATGTCAGTCAAATGTTTTGAGAAACTAAATTTGTTAATTATGTAAAAGTATTTAGGTTTTTCCACTACAAAGCCATAAAAAAATGTGCTTTTTAAGTGGGATTTTATATGACTAACACAAAGGATCGCCGTTCTACTAGAAGCTGAACCTCTGCTCCCGTCTCAAGTCTTCTGCGACTGGTTTTCTTCCCGAATTACATCCCACATTTAGCCATGATCTACTTCTCTGTCCCCGCTAAAGAAAAGTAGCCCCCATAATATGATGTAATCGAATGTAATCAATTTTAACAAACCAAAGCATTTGATCAGGCCTGTTCGTGTTTGCGTTTCGTTTCAGATATTTGTGGTGAGTAATGAGGAAGAACTGGAGCGCCTTCACACCGACAACGCCCTCGCATTCCGAAAAGACCAGAAAACGCTTTATTTCAAAGACATCGACGGCTGGCTGCCAATCCAGGTATGATTGCATTCAGACTTTTGTCCAATCGTTTCTTTTTCATTCATTTATTAACCTTTTTTTTTTAGGTTTTCCCTTTTTTGTTTAAGTCACTAAAATTCTGCAAAAGACCTTTCCATTCCAGATGACGCCCTTCCAGTCCATGGAAAACGCACCTGACGACGAAGGTTACTGTGGCGACGGGATAGTGCAGATCCCCAACGGGGAGGAGTGTGACGACCGGAACAGAGTCGTCACAGACGGCTGTGTCAGTAAGTAGACGCGAAATGTTCTTCAACAGCCTCCTTAGTTCTACTTTGCTGCGCACGTAGAACCTGACCTCCACGCTCCTGCTGTCTCGTCTTACTGTAGAGTGTAAACATGCTTACTGTGGAGACGGATACCGCTATGAAGGGGCTGAAGAGTGTGATGGAAAAGACTTTGGATACCAAACGTGTAACTCATATCTTCCAGGGTGAGTGCAAAATATACCTGCGTGCAAAAGTCTAGAGTCAGTTATCACTTTTTTTAATATATATTTTGGTAGAAAAGAGAGAGATTTGTTCATTTTTTTCTAAGCTACTCTTTTTTTTAAGTATTTCTTTGGATTTTGCTGCTTTTTACTTGTTTTCTGTTGACACTGTTGATCTTCAGATGATGTTTGCTTGCGAAGCCACTTAACTCCTGCCATTACGAGTCATTCAGACATAAAAAGCTCCTGATTAAAAACAAAGCACTGGGTCTACATATAGAGCGCCTTGAAAAGCATTAATTTCTCTTGATGTTTTTCTACACTTACACACTACAACCACAAACTTCAATCTATTTCATGCCAGGGTTTTTTTTAATAGAGCAAGGCAAACTAATTCACAATTATGAAGTGGAAGGAAAATTATTTTTAAAGCTTTTTAGAGATAAAAAGCTGAAAAGTGCAGGAAGTGTTTCTCTTTAGCCCTCAAAGCTTGGCAGAGCCGCATTTACAGCTGCAGGTCTTTTTGAGCTCTCTACTAGCTTTGCAAATCTAGAGACTTACTTTTCTTTGGCCCATTTGTCTTTTTAAAACGGTTCACGCTCAGTCAGTTTGGACAGAGAACATCTCTGAGCATTACTTTTAAAACTCTAGCTGTAGCTTATCGATTAAATATAAGTCTGGATCCCAAGTTTCAACTCCTTTGAAGCCTCTAATAGGTTTTCCGTGCTTCTTGTCGCTGATGAAAAAAAGTTGTCACGTTTTCCATTTTCGCATGATAAACCGAACAGTTATTTAGTTTGATATCCTAACCCTGCTTTAAACTTCTTCACAACTTTCACCCTGACACCCTGTCTGCCATGTTCTTTGGTCTTGACAATGAAAATGTTCTGTTCATTTAAAGCGCTTTAAAGAATGTATACTATTCAATTCAGAATTAGTTTAAACAAAGCTCATTCTCTCAAGTTCTTCAAAGAGTTGTTGTAGATGCTGATGACTGTGGGCAGGAGGAATTTCCTGTAGTGGTCTGTGTTACAGCAGAGCTGAAGAAACCTCTGACTGAAGAGACTGTTGTTGTTTAACAGTCTCATGAGGAGGATGCTCAGGGTTCTCTGTAAGTTTCTTGACTTACAGAGAAGTCAAGAAACTTCTCTGTAAGTTTCTTACAGAACACCTGCCATGATGGTCATGTCAGGTGTTCCGGATCATTGCGCATACTGAGGTTAAATCAACATACATGTTTACTAAGTTGGTGACCTCTGAAAGCAGATTATTATAATTTATCTTATCTAGGAATACTTGAGTAAAGAGGCCAAAATACTATGGCACACCACAATATTTAGATTTCTATTTGTGTCAATTTTGAAAATCCTTATATGATTTTAAGTCCACTTCACAGCTATGCACTTTTTTGCGTTGATCTATCTTGTAGACTCCTAATGAGATCAATTTAAGTGACATGGCAAAGTTAAGCAGTACAAATACTTTCACAAGGCAGTAAAAGAGAAGGAAAATGTTAGACGCATTTTCAGGCGCCTGGTTAGACAGTTTGTTCCAGTTTTTTTTTTCCACTGAATCAATTTACACAAAAAGTCATTCTTAGTAGTAGCAATCAGGTGCTTCTCTCAGCTTTTCTGTCAGGATCGTTTTCCTGAGAGTGTGTGAAAGGTATGGCTTTCACACACTGTTCTTCTGCACTATTATGTTATTTAGGCACCACATTTTACTAATTTATAAACCCACATATTGCACATTAGGTTGTCATGTACATGAAAAGTACAAAAGCAGCCAAAATACAAAGAAAACTTAACATAGAAATATTGCTCACAGGTATTTTTTAGGTGGTTAGAAAATTTGGCATATTCAATAAAAATACAAAGAAATTAGGCAGGACTAAAAACATAAATCTTGTGAACAGCACTGGATGAGTTATTGCACTACTGTATGAGAAATAATAATAATCATCCTGAAGTAAATGTTTCTCTTCTACAATTATAGGTCTTATGGTTTCCTCAAGTGCACAGCGTACTGTGTTATTGACTCCACAAACTGCAAATTCTTCACTTGAGGGAATTTGGATTGTGCAGCCGGATCCTTCGTGTAATGCTGCTCGACGCGTGACGGGACTGTTTTCATGCAAAAGACGGGGAAAAAAATAAAATAATAGCATAACATGAAAAATGCCCTGAAAAACCAAAAGACTCTGCAAGAAGAGGCGACAAATGTTCTACTGAAAAGAACAAAAAAAAAAAAAGCTGACAAATATGTACAAATGCACACATAACTCATCTGTTTTTCTGCGGAGACGCCCTCCAGGTGGCGAAGGCGTCAGAGGCGTCCAGGACGTCTGCACTCCGTCTTAACGAGCAGGACTTCAACAGGCCGCACCGGACTGGACCCAAACCTTCTGAATGCGACGGCCGTCCAGGGCTAATTAAGAGACACTGCGTTGTGTTCCAGAGAAGCAGCAGCTGGAGCAGAAGCGCATTTATCCTGACCTGGTTCCCGCAACGAAAAAAAGACAGGAGAGAGGCGAGCTGGGACATCCGGAGACATTCTACTCCAGAGTGGATGACAGCAAACAGCTCTTGCATGAAGCTGGGTTAAAACCGCGCTTAACTTATCACAACATTAGCATCCAAATTTGCCTCTGACACTGCAAGGCAACCAGACCCACTCTGCTGTTTACTTAGGTTGCCAGGACAGGACACTTAAAATACTTTTCTTTTTTTTTTCTTTTCTTATTTATTGTAGCCTCTCAGTATCAAGGCATTTTTGATCTTCAAACGAGATTGTTTCTGCAAACAGAGATGATTCACAAGGTCTAAAAACCTTCGGTGTCTGACGCAGCGTCGGCATACATCCAAACATGACAGTTACACTCAGTCTGTAGAAGATTTCAGAAATCCAAACACGAACTCAGGAACTGGTGTAGCTCCACACATGCTCACTGTGTTTCTTATTGTTTTTGTTGTTGTTGTTTGTTGGTTTAAAATGGCTCTGACTGCACTCTGACGCACACAGGTAACACAAGCGAAACCTTCGACACATACAATAATGCATAATCACGTTCCTCCCCTGTGCTTCAAAGCAAAAAAAAAAAAAAAAAAACAAAAGATGTGAAGGCTTGAAACTGTTATTGCTCTTAATTTTCCTCATTGCACATAACCAGCTGGACTTATCTGTAGCTGCTACAGGGGGAGGAACTAAAAATTCCTGTCTGTTCTAAGGTCATTACTGTATCTACTCTTAATACCTCTTTATCCAGTTTTGTCTTATGAAGCAACGGAGAAACTCATTATTATCTTTAACCGCGTATACATGTAGACTGCTGTGTGCTGAAAATAACCGTGCCGATATAAGCTGACATTTTCCATAAGCTACCATGAGTCCCAGTGCCAAGAAAGACTTTTTTTCCCCCCGAGCTCAGACTGTTAATGCATCACGTCTGCATGCATGACGGTGGGAAATGCGTCAGTTTTGTCAAGCGTTGTTTTGCTAGTCGCCATTCTTTGGTGTAACAGGTGTCTTAAAGGAGCGCCGTGTCCTAAGTGTAGCTTATTACCTTACGTAAGATGAACCTTATAGTGGTGAACTGTGCCATGAACTAACACTGTTAGAAAACTGCTGTGACTGTCGTGTCTGTGTGTGATTCTGTGTATGCACAACAATGCTGGAACATGCATGTGGTAACGTACTGTACCATCAGGCTTTATGAAGTTATTATTATTATTATTCACTGTGACCGGGACTTATGTTTTATTGTTCTGATATGATTTTTACAGTAGCTGTGGGAAACTTTGAGAAAAGAATCCAATAAAAAATAATAATTTAAATGACCTCATGTGATTGAACTGAGATGCTGCTGATGTCTCAGCACCAGATGTTAATTAGGTAAAAACAAAACCAGGGTTTTGTCTATGACTACCCTGGCTGTTGCATTAGAAAGGTGGGGATGGGAATTGTCATGACCTCTCAGATTTGTCTTTTGAGAATATTAATACTTTTGTTATGGAACCTGGAAACACCGCAAGAAAGGAATGAACAATGGAAGGATGGATGGTTACAAGACTTTTTTTAGTCTCTAATTTTCACAATTAGAAGGTTATGTCATCAAAAACATATCCATATGTTGTAGGGTAAGAAAAAAATATATTTAACAGATGTGTGCAGCTTTTATACAGACTGGAATTGAACTTGAGCAGGTTGTATAAATTGTCATATTTCTCATGTGAAACATGGGACAGGGAATAAAGTCTAGAAACCTGGATACTCTTCAGTATAATTTATCCAGAGCTGAACCTATTCATATATATCTCAGTCCATAGTTTATAGGAGCCCTCAAGAGAGGCTTCCAGACAATCTGCGTGCCTCAACCGAGCCCTTCAGAGCCGCGTCTGCAACCAGAGACCAGCTGAGGGCAAGAAAAGTTGAAAACGGGCAGCTGGCCAGGATTGCAAGCGAGATGCTCGGGGCTGCATCTAACAGTGTAAGTATATTAACATACTGCTTCCCTTTTCCAAATCACATCAAGACAATTTGTCCACGGAGATGCCTGAGTAAAAGCTTACCTTAGCATACTCATCCTATCATGTGCAATTCCTCTGACCAGGCCAATCGCATTTATTCCCGCAGATGTCTCAGTGCTGGGACAAAAATCACTAGCGCATCAAGAGGTGGTTCCACAGCGAGATAAAGACAAATGCATGTCAAACCTTTTATTTATTTATTTTGTACTTGAAATTGCACTTCTCTTCCATTTTAGTACTTTGTTTTGGTCTTACAAGTCAAGTTCAAATAAAACATGCTGAGGTTTGTGGTTGTTGCAAACCAGGCTAATGATGAAGTGTGCAGATGTTTCCAGCTGACCTTTAATAGTGCTCATTTTCCATTTTTGTACAGTTTTCACTTTAAAACACTGTAAAAACTCGAAAGGGCATAAATTAATATTCTAAAGCAAAGAATATAAAAAATCAATTACCCCTCTAAAATATGCTAACTGGGCAAACTTTACAAAACATTCAAACATTTCACAACAGAATATTATTCTTGACAAACAACAAAATACCTTGATCCCACTAACTTTCAGGAGAAACAAAACCAAGTGGTATGATGGTGACTGTGGCAGGAAGTGAGTTGCACTTCCTGTCTGTTATGTTTAACAAAATAAAATCCCAAGAGGAGGCAAAGAACTTTCGAATTAAAAAGTCCACTCAAAATTACGGCGCTTGACGTTAAACTCTTACTGGCATTACGTGAACAAAGTGATATAATAATATCCTTCTCATTCTGGTGTGACGCTACAGCCGTAGGATGAGGGCAGACCAAACGTTTAATGCAGGAACGGAAAGCAGGGCAGGACCCAGGACAAGTGACAATCTCTGACCCACAGGAAGGAATCAGTGGCACGCAGAGAGGCGTGTTCCTGTCAAGGACACGACGTCTAAAGACTCGTTTGACACAATCATGAGAGAATACTAATTAATCACTGACACTTTCCATCACAGCTGTGTAGACAGGCTACAACACGACAGCATTATTGAATGTGGGTAGGTTGTTGTTATGGCCACCACTGCAAAAAAAAATAAATAAATTTATTTATAAATAAATTTAATATTTTATTTCCCATATTTAATTTGGAATTATAAGAAAACTTACTGCTCGACTAAACATGCGTAGAGAAATGATTAAAATGTTTTAAATATCTGGAACTGTCATTGACAAGGCGGGAGAAGGAACCAAATCCTTATCTTTCTCCCCCAATGAATAGTGAGGAAGAAGCTAAGAAAGGTAGAAAAAATATACCTGTTAGTATATATATATATATATATATATATATATATATATATATATATATATATA
>CAEGAF010075791.1:0-27370 GCA_903067075.1 Micropoecilia bifurca
TAGCGCTCATGTTGCGTTTAAAGGTGGCTCGAAAAACAGGCTACCACATGTTAACAATGGATTAAACAGTTTTAACTGCTGATGAAAGTTACAGAGGACACGGATATGGGAAGTGTAGAAGCCACTACTGTATCAAATTGACAAAGGAATAACAGTGTTGGCCGTTCTAAAGTAAAGTAGAAGCCCAGTGCATACAGCGTTCATGTTTGTTTTGTTTTTCTTTTTCATCCACATGGCTTCCAGTGCCCAAACCCTGCAATGGCACGGTGCCCCCTCTAGGGGGCGCGCCCCACAGTTTGGGAACCTCTGATGCATGCTATTCTGACAGCGTATGGTAATCAATGACACTCCAGTCCTGTCTAATAAGTAAAGATCCATACAGAGGAATCATACTGCTCCTGAGTGTCGCATCACTATATTGCAGACTTTTGGTCACAGCGTTGTCCCATATGTGCAACAAGTCAGTCAAACCTCCGCACAATAATTCAGCGCAGTGAGTGACAACTTTTTTTCATCGCAATGCTTATGCGTCTCTATACAACTAGCTTTGCTAACGTCACGTCATCGGAGCTTTACCTTCTTTGAGCTACTTTTCTATGTGACGAAAAAAGTTAGACGTTGTCCTCACCGTCTGTGAAAGCGAAGCGCTGCTGAGTTACTGTGGCCGTTGGATTTCTTAAGATTTTTGCAGCTTTATTTTATTACATACTGACTATTAGACAGATCTTCTGCTGCTGAGAGGAAACCACTGCGCATGTCTCGGAGCGCCGCGTGCAAGTGAAAGGTGAGGGGGCAATGGGGGAGAAACATAAACACCTAATTGGCAAGTCATGTTATTGGTTGTGTTTTTATCGGTGCGTTTTGGATCCACTGAAAACAAAGATGTTAACAAATAAACTGGACAGTCTGCTGCATGTTTAGTGATATTTTCACAGTTGCGGTCTCGACCGGTCTTGAAATAAAATGCCGAGTCCTCAGCGCCCGAGACTGAGACAAGACGGAGACCAAATGCAGTGAGTCCGAGACGAGACCGAGACCATCAAAAAATGGACTCGAGAGCGGACTCGAGACCAAGACCGATCCCGAGTGCCACAACACTGGTATCCATGAGTGGTTAAAGTGTTATAATGTGCAATCAAAATGATTCTCCTCCACTCACTAAAGCTTAAGTGTAAAGCAATAGGGATAATAGTAGTGTTATTGCTACCATTAGCAATAAAAATCCTGGAAACAGCATCAAGACTGAAGTACAGCAGCATCATGCTGTGTGTGTGTTTTACTGCAGGAGGAACTGGTACACTTCACAAATTGATGACTTAATAAGAAAATAACATGATTTGAGAGCAAAGAAGAAACATGTCAAGACATCCAGCAGACAGCCAGCCTACAAACCGGACTCAGACCAGTTCTGTAAGTAGGAATGGGTCAAATTTCCAGCAAACTATTATGACGTTCCAAAGTGACATTCAAAATATTTGAATGAAACTATAAAGTATAAATTTTAAGCAATTAAAAAACAACTCTGCTTATTATGTTTTGTATTTAGGAAAGATCATTTTGGAAATCCCAACTGACCAAAAACAGGAAAAGGTCATTAACATTGTCAGATGGTCGGAAAATGTATTTTCCTTTTACACATCACACATAAATATCTGGATTTAGATGTAAATGTACTCAAATACACATTTTGCTCCTGGAATACATCATTCTTTTAAGGTTTCTTACACAGCAGCTGGTAAATGTGAGCGCCACTGTGTGATAAAACAAAACAGATAGAAAACCAAGAAAAAAATTGAAACAAAACGAAACTGATAAGGATCAAACATAATACAAAATTTAAATGGTATGAAGGTGTGTGGTTGATTTGAGTGTGTTTATCAGTGCAGATCTCCCTATGAGGGCAGTACCTAATCACAGTGGAGGTTAGATTTTTATCTCAGCCCCGTCTTATCTCCAGAGTCCCCTCTCTTGCTTTATCTTTTTGTCTGACTGTGGGCCTCTCGGGCTGAGACTCGCTACCGGGGAAAGAATTCAGATAATATTAGAGAAACGATTGTTTACGCACACGAACACATATAGTGCAGAATAACATGTTTTATTCTTAGTCTAAGTGAGGCAGTGTGGAAAGTTCTGCAAGAGCATGGAGTAGGTGCTAGGATGTTCTTCAAGCATGCCAGGGAAAACTGTGTTTATTCTCTTTTTTCTTATTTATTGTTTATTCGGTCACATTACCTCTGCGCCTCGTCCCTGCAGCGACACAGCTATAATTCACTCCCCTAATTAAATATCTGGCTGCAAACTCAAAAGCCTGATTTTCTCCAATTGAATTTCCAATTCCTCACAGATACGCTGCATCAGCTTACGGATTCAGCCAGGCTCCGGGGTTGGAAGGATGCTTGGAGATGGAGGCAGGAGAGGCTGGAGATAGAAAGTGGGAAGATGTCGTGGGTGTATAGTAAAAAAAATAAACAAAAAAACAAAACCAAACGAAAAGGAAGAGATATTCAAAGGGGAACAGAAAGTAAATCAGAGAGCTGAATCACAGAAGAAGCTTGAAAGATGTATCCAGGGCAACATTTGGCTGAGCGTCTCCTGCTGGGCGTTGTCCAGGCACTTAGAGATGGGTGACACATGCTGGCATCTGTTTGTTGTGTGCGTGTGCGCGCATGCATGTGATGCGTGTGCGTGTGTGTGTGTGTGTGTATGTGTATAGGGCCGTGTGGTCACTGGAGTTTAGAGATTACAGCAAGAGGTGAGGCCAAACTGACAACAGCTGCTGACTTACAAACCACATGACATTGATTTATTTTTGATTCCAGCCTAATACCCTTCCCTAACCCCTTAGCGCTCAGACACACTTGTCCACACGCGTACAGTTATAAGTCAGCATGATTGATATAAAAGCTGTCATTCTCTCTGCCAGCCTGTCGGGCTTCTCTTATCTCCATGGAGACACAGTGACAGGGCTTCATCCATCCCAAACACCCCCGACACAAACACATACATACAAATGTGCACAAACACACGCATGCTAGTGCATAAAAAGTACACATTTCACCACATGCACAGATTTATTTATCTATATAGCCATATATGAGGCCCGCATGCACAAATATAGCACATGCTAATTATATTTTTTCTGGCTGCAATTATTTATTACCTTCCTTCGTCGCCTTCTGGCTCAATCTCATCTTTGAAGCAGCTGAAGAGAGCCCGTTTCTCCACAAGAATCATTTAACTTTTATTTGAAATCTTCACTTGAAGGCTCTTTGATTTTGAAGGCTTCTCTTTGCCCACCGACGGACACATTTGTCATGCCAAGAGTGGGTCCAAAGAGTGTTACCGGAGGAGGGGAGCTTTAATTGGAGTTACAGCTGTTGACGTGCAGGAGCAGAATGGCAATAACAGGCACACTTCATATGTTGTGCTACACTCTTTCTCATGACAGCCCTTGTAAGATCTTTGCAGTTTTGGCATCTGAGTCGGAAGTTTAGTCAACAGGCTCTTCAGATATTTAGTCAAACCAGGGAAGCAGTTATTAGAAAAGTCAAAAAAAAAAAAAAAGAAAAAGTGAATCAAATAAATAAATAAAAACTAACTGCTACAACTCAATATTTTTTATAACATGCTACTACCCTCTAGTGGACAGAAAAGAAACCTGCAGGGTTTGTCTCAATTCTGTTCTGAAATGTTGTACATGCACCAGAAGTCGTGCTTTGATTATCAGTACATGCTTCATCTTATTCAGAGTAATGGGTGAGTGTATGGCGGGGCGACATGTACTCCATGCTTGCTTACACATAGTCCCTAATCAGCTCAAAATCCCCATTTAACCTAACATCCACAGACAGGGTGTTCTTAATAATGACAGCGAGTCTCATAATTGCATGATGATGTAGTTTTGTAGATTAATATCTGCAAAATTCTACTGGAAGGGAACAAGGTGTCAGGTCACACTGCATATCTAATGCACTGCCACACCTCTGTCCAGTGCTGTTAGTCATATGCAAGAAAACACTAAGTACTGTAATGCAAAAACATTTCAAATATGAATTTCTGATGATTATCCTGTATTTAGATCCATATTCCTTTTAACAACTGAGACCAGCAACACAAAAGGACCGTACAGCATGATGCTGAAACCACCTTATTCTCGGCAGACATGCGGTGTTAAGTGACATACAGTCTTAAGTTTTCTACAGCATAAAGATTTTTGTGATGTGGCTCATAATCCTCAAATCCTGGTTTCATCTGACCAGAGCAACTTCTTCCACAAGTTTTCTGCACTGCCAGAAAACTGACCCCAACTGGATCTTCTTTTGAATTTCTTTTAACAGTGGCTTTTTTTATGTTTTATTTTTGCTAATTTTTGTTCATGTGAACCAAATCTCGCCTCGCTTGTTTCCACAGTTTCTCCCACCCGAGCTGTGGCTCTCTGCAACTCCTCCATAGTGACCTGCACCTCTTGCCAGCTTCTCCATGAACGAGGAGTGACTGTTCTTGTCAGCTAACAAGAGTCAAGTTTTAAAACTTTATTGTGTATATTAAAATTAAGAAACAATCTTTCAAGTTAGTTTAGACAATAAATAGGCAAAAAGGAAAATGTTTCATCACACATCTTTAAATATTAAAAAGACTTTTGAAATATCAAAAGCTCTAATTTTATTTGAAAAATCATTTCAAAATATTTCCCTGTCGTTTTTTTTATTTATTTTTTTGCTGTCATGCATTGTCAAGGTCAGTTCGATGCTGAGACAGCCTTTCTGTCCAGTCAAACCCGTTTGAAGAAATATTACACACTTCTGGCCGGATGTACAAGTAGAGCTCTTGGAATATACTGCGACAGAGATAGATAAGCACTGAAGGAAAACCATCACTCATTTAGGGCCATTTAAGTCAACAATTTCAAATCTGGCCCACACCACCCGGGCATTATAAAACACACACACAAACGCTTGAAGCCCGGCATCCTCCTGCAGGACTGCAGCACGCCCTGTTGTCAAACTATTGGCAAATCCACGACTCGGATCTTTTGCTGGGAGTCGGGACTTTACTCGCCCCATATGATGCATGCCCACTTAGCTCCGCACAAAGTGTTTAATTGCTTTGGTCTGAGGAGGGAAAAAACAGATAATAGGCACTTAAAAGATATGAGGAGGGGAGTGTGTCTAAGAATGAATGAAGGATGTCATGAATGATGCCCTCTGTGCTTTCTGTGATATCACATTCCTCTTTAACAGCCCAGACCTTTAATCCCCAACCCGCCCGCCCCTTCCTGTCTCGGTTAACAGGAGTGTCTGAATTGGCCACCAGCAGCAGCAACAAAAGAAAACAACTTCAAGAACGTAAATTAAACATACTGCAGATGCTTTTGACTTGCTGTGTGCGTGCGTGCGTGTGTGTATGAGGTATACAGGGCCCTCCAGGCAGGGTGAATAATTAACGGGGCCAGTGAGTGAAGCAGGGTACCAGGCAGGGTGTTTTGTTACCCCCGCCTCACTCAGCACGAGCAAACAGCATTAGATAAGCCTAGCTCTATCCGCCTGGCTTGTGTGCATGTGTGTGCGCAGTTGGGCCACTTTAGATGATTCAACCATTTGATACCTTCAAAAGCCTCCTGCAGCTCGGTAACAGTTCCCGACAGAAAGCCTAGACATCCCTTGTCAAACGAAGATGGGCTCCAGCAGCCGCAGCCACGGAACATCTTGTCACATCTCACAAAGTTAAATATATTTATTCCGTCAATATATTGAAAGGAAACCAGCTTTTAGTCCAGAGAAGAAACTTGTAGTTTCACATCTCTTGAATATTTGGAGCTTTTGTTTTTTTTGTTAAAATCACAATCTTTAAACTATTTTTATTGAGATTGTATGTGACAGACCAACGCAACGTAGTGCGTCACTGTGGATCAGAGCAGTACAATGCGTGTTGGTATTCACACACCTAGTAAAATCCAGAGGAACCAATAGTCTTCAGGGGTCTGTAACAGTCCATCTGTGTGCATCTTTAACTCGGTGTGAAAACGGGGTTCTTGGAAGACCTAGAGGTTTGTTAGAAAACATTAGTGAACAAGCAACTTCATGAAAACCAAGGAACGCAGCTGACAGGCGAGGGGGACAGTTGAGGAGAAATTCAAAGCAGCTTTAGGTTTTAAAAACTGTGGGGATACTTTCTTCCAGCTTTGGACAAGGGAGAAGAAAGGTAGTGAGACCTGATGAGAAGATGGATGGAGCTAACATACAAGGCAATCCTGAAAGAGAAGACTTGAGCTTGAGGAGGTTTCTTTATGTTTTGGAAGACAGCAAACATATTCAGACATTTAGAGGTACACATTATTGAAAAGGAAGATTTCCTACATCCTAATTAGCTGCTGCTCTGCGTTAGTTTATCAGATAAAACAACCTAAAATCTAAATCAGTCTTAATACGTTCTGAGCTTTGAGGTTGCCGTGTAAAAGAGCTTAGACGGTATCAAAGCTTTTGCGAATCTCTGTTTTTGAGACATTTTATCTTAAATTCAGAGTGAAACAAGTCTCTCATTTATTTTAGAGAAAATAATTTTTTCCCCAGAATTTAAAGGGTGCATTTTGTTTGCAAAGCTAAGTGTTGCATTCTGTCGGGCCGCACGCTGTGCCCTAGCTGTTAAGAAAATACAATGACTTCTCCATTTAGGCTTTGTTGAACTGACAGGCTGCCACCCTCAACTGTTGTAAGGCAGAGACGAAGAAACAACGAGCTGAGAAAGTCTATGTGAAATGCTCAGCTTTAGCTGTCATCAGTGAAGTTGCGTTAGATTAAAATATTCTGTCACATTCAGTTGTTTTCATTGAGCAAACAGAATTTTTAGCCCCACTTTTTTATTTTTTTAAAAAATTTAAACCACATGTATTTTACTTGCAATGAAGCAATATTTGTGAATAATCTCTGCAGGTTTACTGTAAGTGACGATAACGCCACATTCTGACATTCCACACCCAAAGTTTGCCTTCCGTGTTTGCGAGATAGGAAAGAAGGTTTCCATCAGGTCTGCAAACAAAATATTTGACGTTTATTCAGCGTTAGTATTTTGTTTACATTCTATTTACAACATAAGACATGCATGGAAGGGGGGTGGGAGGAACAAAAGAGAGAAAAGATATCATTCCGTAAAGAGGGTAAAACAAAATCTAAGCAGCGTGAGAGACAAAAGGAGAACTTTGACATCCGAGGTCCAAGAAGAGAGCAAAGTATGTGCACCAATGGAGGCAGTATTCAAGCTGATGACATACAAACTTCACGGGACTAGTGACGTGAATCTAGACATTAAAGAAAAAAATATCAACGCCTTCTTTTACAGGTCGGGGCTACAATATTAATACTGCAAACATGACAAGGAAGGAATATCAAACATGTTCTAAACTTCAGACCCTGTTCATAGCCAGTTGTAGCACCTGCAACGCCACCCACTACCAGAGCCCGACTGCTGACATCATGACAGATGATTATTGAGAAAGTTGATTCAAGTATCAGAGTCTGTTGTTTTTCAGCAGGGCTTGGTTTGTGGGGTGCAAGTGTAAAAGTAGCTCACAGAGAGAGAGAGAGAGAGACAGACAGAGAGAGATCAAGTGTTTTTCCCCCTTTCGGTTGGTTATTTTATGTTGTTCAAATGAAAATTTTCTTTAGTTTAATACTTACAGCACCTTAAAAAAATCTATTGCCACCCCAGGAAAATTAGTGTAAGAACAACTTATGAACATTTGCTGCAATTTTACAACTGTCGATGTTGGAGAATTTTTATTTCCCTTTTTGTCTTTTTCACTCTGCATAAAAGTCAAGCCATCTGTCGCAATTCTATGCTTTTTAAAAGCTCTATAATTTTTATAGGAACTTGGCTGATTAGTTATCTTCTAATTATTTTTTTGTATTTATCTGGATTAGTGTAGCGTTGGGTTCCGTTGTTTCTCTGACTTTGAAGAGAAATTGGCTTCTGTGCTAGATTTGTTTGTTGCAGAAAAACAGAAAGTTTGGGGCAACAAATGATTCTTAAGGAAGTAAATAGAATATAGAAATTAATCATATGGGAAATATTGGGGGTGCCAAACATTGTTGGAGCTATAACTCAGTTAAGTGTCCCCACACGCTTGGCCCCCATCTGAATAAATGCTCTGAATCTAAAAGTTGGATTCTCTGAAAATGTTTGCAGTGACATTATCCTACTGAAATGAAAGAGTCATTTATTTCAGGGATATTTTACAAAAAGCATGGAGGGTGTCACTGATAAAAAGCTTTTACCTGCTTATACAAGTCTGAGTAGAAAGCATACACTACACCCAATGCCAAAGTGTTACAATGAGCAGAGGTTTCTGTTGCTCAAATATTCCCAGCTCCATGTTTACTTTTAGCTTGTGTCACATTACAAGAAACTATAATCATTTATTTATTTATTTTTTTACACTATGGCTTCTTCTTTTGATCTTGTTTCACCCATCTGTTCCTAAGGAAGGCCAAGAAACAAGATAAAGGGGGAAAAAAGTAACAGAAGACGGCTTAAAAACATACAATTGTTTGCACGTTCTAATTTCATAGAACAAAAATGTCATTGAATCTCATAGGGCTAAACGTAGAGCCATCTCGTTCCCATAATAAGATTTACGATGTGTGATGAAACACTCAGAAAAGACGGGGAAACATACAGTTCACTCAACAATTATTGGCACCCCCAGGTAAAGAGGTTTTTTTTTTAAAGTTAGAAAATAATTGATCTTTTACTGTAAGTAGCATAATCAGACACATGAAAAGTTTACTGCTGACTAATGTTGGTAACGCTTCTCTTTCCAACCTTTGCCACTGCAGGGTGGGAAGATGAGTCTGGACTAACTGTGGTGCAACTAAAGCCCATTTTGTGACATCAGAATAGTTTAAAATCATCGCTTTTTTTTTCCATTTGGAAGAGTGGCCAAGAGAAATGGGTCCCTGCTTTATGTCTACATTCTCCTAGAAAGTATGAAGTCTTTCATTATTGTTAAATTTACAGACACTGGTCAACTTTGATTGGGAGGAGTAGCATATGTGCTGCTTAATGCTTTCTTTTCTCCTCCTAGGTGACCTTGTTTGTCACAGTTTAAGCTTTTTCTAAAACGTTTAATACTGTGCTGATATTTTCAAGCTTGAATGAGTAGCAGTTTTCTTCTACTTATTTTCTTAACATGTTCTTTTTTTTCCATTTGGAAGAGTGGCTAAAAGAAAATGGCATCTTGGTGATATTGTTGTTTCTCAAGGGAAACAGAAAGTTTTGCTTTACCTAAGAATAGTTCGTAGACATAAAAATTAAATGTAAAATAAAAAATAAAAAAAACACCATCAGGTATTGAAATAGGCCTCTGTGACTTCACAGAACAGATCTCCGTTTAGAGACTTGTTTCTCTAAAGGGAAACAGGTCAAAGATTACTAAATAGTCACAAAATATTTGAAGAATGACTAAAACACATATTGTGAAATTATTATGGTAAAGTGTAAGAATAATTTGTTCAACAGATGCTTAGATATCTAGTAGAGGTGCCAATAATGTGGAGAGCCCTGCAGATTTTACATAAAGCCTTGAGAAGGCACTTCATTCAAGCGTTGAAATTATAATAAGTTCTATAAAATCTGCTGGTTTGCACATGGACAGCAACAGTGGGTATGCAGCGCATGCAACGCCTAGGGGTGCAGCACCCGAGGGGGCGCCAAAACCCCAGCGATGATGTTTTTCCATACACTTCAGTTCGTCTTACGCGCACATAATGAGGTAAATGTAGCGAGTTATGTTTTCTAACCTCCTTACGCGGATGGGAAGGTGGCGCCGATTTATGTCTTCGCATCCACCTGACTAAAGTGTAGTTGCGCCACTGGACAGCAATGTCTTCCAGGCTTATCAAAGCAAAACTGTGGGGAAAGTAAGTTAAGGCTAGCAATCGTGACGAGTTGAAATTAGTGCACAGAATTTAAGTAACAACTAAATAATGGAGAAATGATCTCCAGGGTGACCCCGCCTCTCGCCCGGAACGTTAGCTGGAGATAGGCACCAGCAACCCTCCCAAACCCACTAAGGGACAAGGGTGGAAAGAAAATGGATGGATGGATGAGTGCAGCCCTGAAAATGGCAACAGGGTAAGAAATCTTCACTGCAATAAATAGATTACGGAAGCAGAATGAAGAAGCGGGACTACGGTAGCAACAACCGTAAATGAGTAATGCTCTGACTCATCCTCGATCGCTGCTGTCAAAGTTGCTTGTTTCACTAATACAAAGAGAGATGCGATCTCGGAATAAGGAGTGTATGTCCACCGTCATGCTCTCACATCTCTGACAGACAGATGAAATAAATTAACAATAAAGACGAGGTTAAAAAGGTCCATCATTAAAATGCATTCGAGCAGCAATAAATAGATTTTTCTTCTATTTACAGTTATCACCAGACACTTTAAAACACGGGATCAATCCAAAGCTGTTTGATTTGTTGCTTTTGTTCCTAGGATGAAGGCTTGGTGGTCCTCCCTCTGCTGAGGAAGCCAGCAGGGAACATGGAGTAGATGAGATGCTCGTATAGATGTGTCCTTCCTTTATTTCATCCGTAAAAAAACAACTTGCGGTGTCTTGCTGTAGCTGCAGTTATAGTTTTTTTTTTTTTTTATAGCTTTTTTTCTGTTAATTCTGCCTCATAGCACAAACATTCATCTAAACACACACATACACACAACAGACTTGGAGCACCCGATGCCTTGCTGTCCCCACACAACGCAGTGTATCCTCCTACAGCCTTGTGCTTGCTCCGAGTAGCAGTTGCCTCGTTGACACAGACCTAAGAACAGCTTTTGCTCCACGCTTTTTGTCAAAGCAATGAACCAAACCTAGAACTGAGTCCTTAGGGCAACTTCTTCCTCACGTCGCCATTCAGAAACACTAATTTATCTTCTTCTCGGTTTTCAAGGAACCGTTGCGTTTGTGCTTCCCGTTGGCAATGCTCTCGGAGTGACAGTGTCCATTGGCCATGCTGCTGTCTACTCTTCTGCTCTGGTCGCCGGCCTTGCCCCTGAGGAGACGTACCAACCTACGCAGTAAAAACACTATGAGAGCGCCGGCAGCTGCAACAGCAAGAAGGACGTCCACAAGAAAGTACTGGTAGGGGGACACTTCATACACAGCCGAGCGCAGGTGGTTAGCGCCATTGTGACGGAGGATGTAGCCGATCCAGTACACAGCCCTGGTGACTGGGTGGCCTGGCTGATCTTTGTGAATGTTGGAGAGGAGACCAGCCTGCTGGCGGTACCTGGGAACAGGAGGACAGCAAAGTTGGGAGTCAAAAACAAAAACAAAAAAACGAAACATGGGTACTATGAAAAACAGAGATGCAGAGAACACCATTCCACGTTACAAACTACACAACTGCCAGCTCCGTTGGCTTTCTTTAAACATTGGAGTTTGTTCTGCTAGCTATATCGTAGAACATTACGTCGGTTCTAAGTCTACCTACACCCAAAAGCTGAACCTGGCATGCACCAAAATAAATCTTGATTTATGAAACCATGAGCACAAACACCAGAAATCAATTTCACCTTTATAAATAACAGCTGAAACTCGTTTGCTACATCCGCCTCAGGTTCTGGCCCCCCTACACACCGATATTCAACCATGGACGGCGAATGCAAACTAACTTCTTCGTGAATGTCGGTGCATTTAAATAAGTCATCAAATCAATGTTATTTCATGGTCAACAATGGAAACGGCAGAGAAATGAATAAAAAAAAACTTGATGTGAGTGAGGTGGAGAGCTGAAAAGCTCAATTCACAATTACTTAGCTTAATGCATTTCAAAACATTGCATGAGGTGCTTACGAAGAAATGTAGGAGTAAGGATAACGCATAACAGAGAAGACCTTAATCAGTCCAACCTGGGGTCATTGATGACACTGCTGAGGGAAGCGTAGAGATCTTCCTCCGTCATGTCCTTCCAGTGCAGCATGACTCCCATCCCTTTGGCTGCCACACGAGTCATGGTGTCATAGTGGTCTCCGAAGAGAGGCACACCCACCACCGGCACCCCGTGATACATGGCCTCATAGATGCTGTTCAAGCCCCCGTGGCTCAGAAAGGCCTTAGTGTGAGGATGGCCTGGATGTTGGGAAGCATAGGTGTTGAAATCATTAGTAACTATTAACATGCTACGTTTCCTGAACTCCTGTTTTGATATAAATATTTATGCGACAGAGACTCATCCTTTTAAGTGGAACATATCTTTTGAAAACACATTGTTTCAAAACTGTCTCCATAAAATCTTGATTTGATCACCTCTTTATAAAAACAAAGCAAACCTAAACATGTATTTCCTTTGTGTTGACAGAACTTGCTCTGAACTTTGAAAAAAGGTCAAACATGAAAATGTGTAAACATTTGCTAACCTTTGTTCACACATCTTCAGAGCAGAACACGGATAGCGTTCACATTTAGATATTACCACTAAAGTGGTTAATGAGTCTCTGAAACGTCTATCAGGTACAACCGGGTAAGTCCCTTTATTCAGCTATCTATCAATACTTCTATGGGTTGGGCGATAAATCTATTTCAACTATTACTTGATTTTTTTATTTATTTTGTTTTTACCAATGCACTCCTGTGGTTTTCCATAGTTCATAGAGATATCAGCATGGCCAAGGCTGCCAATCTTATTTGACAAGAGTGTTTTACAGCATCTGTTAGTTTGGACTTTGAATTCAGGCCAACTCTACAATGAAATGTTCTTTTCAGGGACCATGAAACACAGTACACAAAACCAGGCTAAATATAAATGGTACGCACTCACCCAATAGGTCATTCTGAGGCATCCAATCAACAAGCTTGGTATTGTTGCCAAGGTTACTGGGTGCAACTCCAGAGAATCTAAAAGAAAAAAAAAGGACAATCATAGTGAAAGGACCCGACACTGATGCAAGTTATTCAGAAGAGACACACAGAAGAAAGGTGAATCTTTTTTTTTTTTACTACTGGGACGTAGTTCATTTGCAACCTGCAATATTTTTCAGATATACCATGTCATGTCATACAAAACAAAGTGAGTGACTGAAATTATTTGCATATATACTTTTTCAGCCATGTGAGATGCTAAGATTTGGACAAATCAAGGTCCTAACAATTTATTCAAAATGTCTAGAAAGTAAATATTGTTGAAAGTACACAGAGATTTAGACGTGTTTTTAAGGTTTCCATGTTCAGTCAAACGAGAAACCATTAAATTAATCTCCTTATTGTGCACAGTATAATTACACTGACTTATGTTCTGCAAGTGCTAACAACACTTCTTAACAAGGTAAATTGCAATTCAATGAAGTTCACAGTTGTTTTATCATACTTATACTCACACAGAAGCTCGATATACAAAGAGAGGAAAATATTAATACATTACTCCCACCAGAGGCAAGTTCTAAAGTAAGAACTAATGATTTCATATTGTTTGCATAACCACACGCCTCATAGACCAACTACTAACAAGCCTGTCAGCTCAGTCGCTTAAGTATCAGTTAATAGATGTAGTATGTACAATAAAACAATGACAGAAAGATCTGTGGATACCGTCTGTGTCTACTTATCTTATTTAATCAGTGAGTAAAGGACTCGGGTTAGATTTTTTGTTTTATATCACATCAAATCAAATAGCACATTTTCAGCAACAACACAGTTTAGAGTGCTTTGCGTCATAGAAACATACAGTCATCAATGATGAAACAAGCAATAAATGTTACATTTTGTCAAATGTTTTATTATATATATATATATATATATCTTCTTGATGGATTTTGATATCAATATTAAACCTTTTTTAGCTACTTTTCTTCAACAAATAGCCGCCAGATGGTGCTTGTGAGCAAATAAAACAATGTTATAATCTTATTTGATTAAATATAAGCTTTTAAATTATTAGTGAGTGGATTTTATTATATTTGCAGAAGTTCCTTCCTTCCTAAAAAAATCTATGTAAAATTGATAAATTTTGCATGCAGTGTTCACCACCACTTATTTTCTTTAGATAACAATAGGATAAGAAAGAAAGTTCTGCCTATCCAAATACATTGTTCATAAAATAGTGTTTCACAATGATTTAGTTAAAGAATTGGATGACTCCCAAGTTATGAAGGAAATGTGAATGGAATGCATCTCTTAAATATTAGAGTTTAATATTAACTGGCACTGTAAATGGCAGCAGTCTTTTCAGCATTTTCTGTGGTGAGTGGAGGAGGACTGATGTATGATGTCTGGGTCATTGTAAACAAGGAAAACAGCTATTCACATTGCAAACTGCACCTGGTAAATACATTAAAATAATGTAATAACCAATCTGTTTTTTGGTTTGTTTTTTTGTTTTTTCTATTTCAAAACAATTGCAAAACTAAAGTAGTCATGATGGGTTTTTTTTTTACCATTTCTAAAATCTAAGTATAAAAAATGTAAAATTTAAATAATTAACTCTGCTGTGCTTGATTATTATTTATATCTAAAGCCAAAATATAAGGTTGTTTTATATGTAGCTTTTCTTGACCAGCTAAAGATAAAGCGTAATATAGTTTTACTTTCTGCAGGCTAAAGGCGCAGAAAGTGGGTGCTGATGTAGCGTGACATCGACTAATGATCCTGCTATTCAAACTAAGTATACAACAAATCGGCCAAACATCATAGTATGAAAAACGCCAGCATACCATAATCCCTGAGCCACAAAGCTTTACAGTATTTGAATGTTGCCTGACAAATTGCTTGGAGAATAAAATAAATATTTTAAGTCTAATGAGTCTATAAAATGTCGAGTCTTTTCTCTTTGGGGAAGTCAATGCATTTTTAGGAAAATTAAAGTCTCTTGAGAGAGGTGAATTTTCATCAATACAACTTTTCTGGAGCTTTTTGTAATACACACAGGTGTTGTGCAATGTTAACAGAACCCACAGGTATCAGCAGATCTTTGATCACATTGGAGCTGATCATGATTATAACCGTATCCCTCCATAATAGAGGGATATGGAATATAACCCAACATTTTTTTTAGCTGAGCAGTTTTTATTATGTTTTCCACTCTCAAATGGAGTTTTTAATCAAAGTATGCCGCTCTTCTGAAAAATTCCTGGAATGGACACAATGTCTAAATAGTAAAACTAGACAAATGTCATTAACGGGTGAATCTGAGATAACAAGGTTACAGAAGGTTGAACTGGCAAAGAGTGACTGAACTGCATGACCCAGACCCTTAATACTTGTCACTGTGTGAAAGCAAGCAGAGTGCGAGATCGGTGGATGTGAACGAGTTTGCGTGTAAAGCATTTCCGTTAACGATGCATTTGCATGCTACAAAACAACCTCCATCTGTCCATCTCTGTCTGCTTCCCTCCCTGACTCAAAGTCTTTTATCCAGAGTCAACAAAGCCTCGTCTCATTGTCATGCCAATCAAAGCCGGCATTCATGGAGGCATTTATCAATGAAACAATTCATTTGGTTTGATCCCCCTTTCGAACACATTGGCCCTCCATCTCTGACATCCTCTTGGTTTTAATAAACACTGAAAGCCTTTAAACAAAATCTTCTCTTTGTCTTCACTTCTGCATCAGTTCATGGATTTAATTTTGACTGTATGTAAAACGGGAAAAAAAAAGAAATCAAATGTGACGCAGCAACACAAAAACCACCCTGAAATGGAATAAGGCATACATGACCATTATGTGGATGTGAGGCTTGGCTGTGTAAATATGCACATCATGGGAACATTTAGTAAATGGGGGCAATAAAAGGTATCATGTTCCATGTGACTGGGATACTTCTCTCCTGTGGCACCAGATAAAAACCCCCACAAAAAAACAGTCTCATCAGAGTCATGTTCACAACAAATAGTCAACTTCCATGGGTGCTGCATAACTGCTTCTCGTGATTTTATCACTGCAATCCAGTCTCCAAAATAACCCTGCTTTAGTTTACTAAATTATAGTAATGGAGAGAAACAACGCACCAACTTTTAGCTCAGATTTACATTTAAAAATAGTGAAAGACAGCATGCTGCATCTTAATTATGAGAACTACTGAGCATGCTACAAGAGAACAAAAAGAATGTGCAGCACATCTAGTCTCAAGATTATTGATATCTGCTTCTTAAATTACAAGCCAAACGCTTAACATATTGTTTCTCTTATCTCCTGCACAGAAAAGGCATTCTCTTCCCTGTCGTCCATCCTGTTTTTGCAAAGTTAGGAATGCGGTTTGTCAACTTTGAACTTTATCCTTTCACTGCTTCTTGTGTGTTTATTCATGAGGTGTGGAGCCTAAACAAAGGTTTGGTCATTAAAAAAAAAAAAAAAGACTAAGCGACAAAGTGAGTGAAGGGGAAATGTGAGATTACTTTTCCTAATCATAGATACTTAATTATTGCATGTTATATATGTTAACCAACAAATGTGGCATCAACAAAACCTAATCTATAATACAATTCATTATGGAACAATAAAGCAAAGGGGAAAGAAAACATAACAATTGATATATGTTGTCCCTAAAATTGGAGGCGATAATGTTCGTGCTCACAAATATTCCTAAATAAATGTCAGCAGAGCATTTCTGATGGGAAGGTCATGAAGAGTGATGAGTATTACTGTTAGATTCCCAGGGAGAGGACATTATACTGGAGGCCAGTCAGTTTTACAATGAATTTCCCAATCCTGTACTGTATCAGAACAACTCAGAGATCTGGGCCACTGTAGTCAATGACTAACAACCGTCTAAATATACAAAGATAAGAGTTAAGCATTAACATGTTCAGAGGCTATGTTTGAAAACACAGCCCCTCCATTTCTCTCTTTGCTCACAATCTTTTATTTCTTCTCTTATATTGTACTTACAATAAAGGCCAGTGTACATCTCATGCTTTTATTCTCACAGTTTACCTAAGGCCTACCTTACTTTGAAGTCAGCCCTACCAAAACACATTGACAATTACTGTAGTTATCCGTCTTTGTGTGTATTATAATACACCAGCAAAGAGGGAAGTTTAGAAAATAAACTAATCCAGCTTTTTATACTCTTTTGATCTGATTGCAGTCATTAAAATGAAATAGTTCCTTTGTTAAAAATGGAAGTCATCAGGTTTTGCAGAGGCAAGTCTCATGACGTAAAGGAGATCACTGCGCATGAGATGGCTCCAGATATTACGCACATGTGGGTGGGTCTGGACTCTGACCTTAGCAAACAGCCCGGCACTGAGGGACAAAGCACTGCCTTTATTTTACAATGCTCCTGACCAGCTATGTAGCTGATTACGGGGTTCCACGTCATGTGACATCAAGAATGATGAGCATAAAAACAAAAATCCTGTTCAAACATTATTCTGTGGCAGATGAACGGGTGCATGCGAGCATTACCTCCAGATGACGCGCTGTGGCAGACGGGCCAGAGCTCCTGCCAGTTTGTGAGCAATGTCCTGGGAGAGGTACTTGACTCCAGCGCCAAACGACACCACCACAAAGCCATGCTCTGCTGTGTCGTTCACCAGGGCTTGAAAATACTGAAGGAACGGAGACAAAATAGCCACAATAAGCTACAGATCAGGAATAGCATGCTAATCTATAACCCGAATTTTGTTTCTTCACAATCATCCAAAGGACCAAAGCTGCAAAAATGTTACAATTTACTGTCTTATGTTTGATTGATTGACTATTGATGACATTAAGGAAAAATGTCTCAAATTACAATGAGGCAAATTTCCCTACAGGGACAATATAAAGTGATAGTAAAAAAAGATCAGTATTTATAATTCTCAGAGATTCTTTTCTGGATTTACAAATTGAGAAAAGTTATTTTATCAATAGCTTTATTAAAGAGCAGATACAATGTTGGAATGGGTAAGTGTTAAGTCTCTAGTTGGTACCAAAGACAGTAATGTTTCTTTTGGGAATAAATTTAATATTTAAATTTTAGCTTAAAACACTTACTCTAACAATCTATGTGATAAATTAAATAAATTTTCTGATGCACTGTTTGCGAAAGATCAAGTTGTTTGTGAGTGTTACACAAGTTTAGGTTTTTAAAACGGACTGCATAAGAGCTGCACAATATATCAAACTTATAGTCCAGTTACAGATTTAAGAAACTGCACAATGAATGGGAAAATACGTAAAAGTGTTGACTAACAAAGACGTATCTCTAGTTATTCTGAAAGTATGGAGAGCAATGAATGACAAAAAAATTCTTTTATAAAAAGAATTTTATTAGTGTTGTGTCTAGAACAGCAAAAATATTCACAGGAAAATGACAAGCTGTATTTTGTTTGTCATAAAACCCAAATAAACAAATGTGGGTAATCTTTCTTTCACGAAATGCTAAACCTTTGCTCAACTGACACCAGTTAACAAGCAAAATTGAGTTTTCTTTCTTTTTAATATTGTAAACATTTTTTGTAGATGTTTTCAAAACTGCTTCTCAGCACATTTGTGATATCAGTTTGATATTTAAAAAAAAGTTTAAAAAAAAAATTGTTCTGGATACATTTTTAAAACTTTGTCAGATCTGGCATAATGTTCCTCCATTGTATAACTATATATAGTATATACTAAGAAGTAAAAATAAAGTAGAAAGCTTGTGGGATTTTATATTTGTTATTGAATTTTAATTGAACTAGATTTCTTTGAGCGCTCAGCCCCATTGGGACATTAAGGCAGGAAGCTACTTCTGTCTATGTTGAGTTCCTGGAAGACAAAGACTGGTTCTTCGATCTCGTCAGGGGACTTCTTCTCATTTTTGAGCATGCCGCTACTTGGAACCACGGTTGTCATATTACAGGATGTTGTTACACAATGTGAACTCTTTCTGAATAGGCATGAAGAGGAGCTCAAAGAAAACTGTAGACGTTCTACATTTTGCCTCAGCAGAATAGATTTTTATCTGAACTAATTTTTTTACAACAGCTTTTAGAAATTTTCTCAAATAAAATATACATTGCAACCCACATTATTTAAAGCCCTTTACAAATACGTAACCATTTTAATGCAGTAGTATAATCTAGAGGTGTGCCGATCGATCGGCCACCGATCATAATCGGCTGATTTCCGTGAAAAAGTGTATGATCGGTGATCACGGTCTCTTGTTGCCGATCACACAAACCGATCACCTGCATCTCATTTCTCAGCCTGCCTGTGCAGCTGGTCTCCTCTTTCCTTCACACTGAGCAACAGCGTAGCAACAAATCCTAAGCGATGTCGTGTGGAGCTATATGTCGTGTGACTGGGGAAGTTTGCATGTTGCGGTGGAAAATTGAAACAGGTGGGGTGAAGCAGGTCAAAATGCATCAACACGACGAATGTAATATGGCATTAAAAGCAAAGTCATACTTGATGGAGTTTGGCTATATTGAGGTTCACTGCAGTAAAAAAAAGACACATGGAGAAATCAAATAACAGGTAAAGCAGCACACAGCTACAGTCACCCGGATTAGCATGACGGAAAGCTAAACAAATAATCCGCAAAATTATTTAAGTCTTCAAGCTGCGATGCAAGACGCTGGTTCTGCTCTCCTGTTGAACTGCTGCTCCGCTACAGGTAGTAATATTTAATATTTAGTAATATTAGACAGAGTCGATTCTGCTCCACCTGGTAGTGACTCTCACACTGAACCTGTTTAAAGCTGCAGCATCTAACCTAAAAAAATACATTTTACATACGTATTANGGATTGTTTATTGAACCTGTTTTTGCCTTTGAATGTTAAGTTTTATACTTGAATTTTTTTGGCAATGTTGAGAGGTTTTATTTTGACTCTTTGCATTATTTAGCCGCTTCTGAGCCTTAATATGTTTTCAGTTTGTTAAAGATAATATTACCGATAGCAGTATAATTTGCCCAATGCCTGTTTTGTTTTTTTCTTGGGAAAAGTTTTAAAAACAAATTTTTGTCTAAATTAAGGTGAATTCATGGTTCCTTTTTCCACATAATGTAACTGGTAGTGCTTATGATTAAAAAAAATAATTAAATGATCTGTATCGGTGATTGGTATCGGGATCGGCCCTCATGGGTGATCAGAATCGGAAGGAAAAAACCTGATCGGCACATCTCTAGTATAATCTCTTTATGACAAATCCAGCCTTTAATTTGACACCGTTTTTCAGCATGATTTTTAGAAAATTCCCTGGTTCCTGTACAGAAAAGGAGCCCAAGAAATACAAAAGAACATGCCATTAGAGAAAGGTGGATATGCATTGAGGGGGAAATGTCTATTGGTGTAAACCTGTCTGAAGAGTCAGACACTTAAAACTACCAAAACAAAGACAACCAAGACTGAAGAACTTCATTTTTTCTTCCCACCTCACCTAGCGAGCAGAACGTCAAGAGAGGTAGATACAAGTATCTCTAGAGATTGCATAAAGAAAGATACAGCAAAAAAAAGAAAAAAGATTAATCTATTTTAAGTTTGCCTTGCCTCTCTTGGTTGGGGTTGCCAAGCATTCAGGAGGGCACCACAGGTAAATTGTTATGGGAGTTTGTATCGATGAGCAGTGCTTACAGACTAATTAAGGATGTTGAAGACACAGGAGAACAGGACAATTAGAGGAAAGGGACTGTCGGTCCAGCTGCAGCAGCTCAGGTCGACCCTGGCACGGAGCAACCTCATGGGCACACTGGGCCTAGTGTCCCTGCGGAACAGCCCTACCATCCCTACAACGCAGCCTTAGTGACCTCTTAAAAAGAGTCCCAGTGTCCCCAGAGTTCTCCTCAGAACAATGAGTGCGTTCTCCCTCCACTTCCATTACGACTCCCTCCACACAGTATGGCACAATGCTCCCTATTCGCCTCGAGTGGCATTCCTAAAACCCCCAGCAGCAGATACCGACGGCCCGCGCTCTCAATGCCCAAACGTTGAACTAACTCCCGTCACCGCCCGCCTCTGCTCTCCATAGCTCCCATTATCATCTGTTTAAAATTTACCATATGCATTCAGCTCCAGCCCGACCTAACCCCCACCTCGGCCACGAAGGCTCACTCTGTTGCAGGATGTGATAAGATATACATAGCGATAAAAATAAAAAAAACAACGAGAAGAAATACACCCAATGTTTTAAAAGAAAAGCTGGAAGAACTCCCCCTAAAAAAAATACGAAACGGTGTGCAAATTCAGTGTTTTAAAACAAAAACTTCAAAATATTGTGCTTGAATGCTGAACAACTTTAGGAAACAAATTTGCTTGTTATTGTGAAACAAGAACAGGTTCTTGCCTCAGCCCTTACTGTAAATATATTTTGTAACCTAAAACCAGCAGGGACTGATGATGCTAAAGAAATATCAGTTAAAAAAAATCAATCTAGGAAGGAAAAAAAAAAGTATTTTCCAAAGTACAACTTCAAACAATGAACCTTTCCTTAGTCAATGAAGGAGCAAGAAACAAATTTTGCACGCGAGGCAACACATTTCCATAATGGCGTAGTTACACTCAAATTACACTTCATGCAGCACTGTATTTCAGTGTCATGGTTACAAGCACTTAGCTCTGGACATTTATGGCACTGCCTGTAAGAAATGTAGATTTCTACAACTTCTGTTGTAGTGGAATGAGAGTATGAGAGTCCCACAGGATAATATTCTTGTAAAGAAATACCACGGTATTACTGTATTTAGATCAATATTAAAACTAAATGTGTACATTGATCTATTCACTTTTATGTAAAAGCCAAAAAGCCACAGTTATTCCTTTTGCAGATAGTTTCAGACCTCAGGATTGAGATAATTATTAGAAGGTTTTTATCCTGAGTCAGAGAGATCCAGCTGGGACTGGAAGAGGTGAAAACAAGTCCATTCTGTAGGGGAAGCAGCTCTGCTGTTACTTAAGCAACAGCAAAGTTGCTTCCCTCTGCAGTCAGGCTGGATGGGGTATCAAGCTCGACTCATTAAGCTGATCAAAAACATTTCTGTGGATATTTACAAAAACAAGAATTTCTTCCCTTAAAGAGCAAATTAATAAACTTCAACAAGTTGAAATGTGGAAATCCTAAAAAGTACAATATGTACTCAAGACTAACTTGAGGCCTGACTGGATGTGTACTAGGCAGAAAATCGAACCAGTCTCGTTTTGTATGGTGGATTAATTTAAATGATGACTGTATTTTGGACAGTGTGTGCTTCTAAAAGGAATGAGGAGCATGAAAAGTGAAGAGTGGAACGCTTATCACCAGAGCTAAACAGGAACTTTACATAGACTGATCGTATTTATGAGGCAGAATGAGTCTCTGTGAGCAATCTGCCAGAGGATACATAATCAGTTTCCAAGTATTATTTATTTTTTTATCACTATAATAAAATGGTATAATGATTTATTTTAGCAAATTAGCACACTTTCCTTAGTCATTACTCAGGTTGCTAACAATAAAAACAGCCAAGGAAAAAGATTATACTTTTTTGTTTAACATGCAAAAACCCATCCAAGTACAGATAACGTTCTGATCCATATTATGTATGAACTTATTTACAATCTATAAAACTGTTCTTGTAAAAGTGCCTGTTTCTGGACTGAGCTAAGCTCCAAATTTGTCAGGATCATAAAATGCCTCTGCTTAATATTAATATCAGGTGGCCAATAATCAGGGTTCAGTTAAATTGACTGCACTCTGGTTAACTTAGCTTTCAAAAGACATTAATAGCAGTAATTGGTGTTGTCCTTTAGCTTGCAGCCTATAACTTCCCAGGAAGCCGGCTGTCTTCAGTATAATCAGAATGGGCTGGTGGTTCTCTGAAACAAGTAGAGAGGCGCAAGTGTGGAGCTGCTTTGCTCCAAACTCCACTCAGTACAGAACCTTATCTGGCATTTTATTGAAGGAACTTTGAATTGTAACAGTGGCATGATGAAAAATTAGAATAGTTTAGAAACTGCAGCTTTTTCAAACCAGTAACTTTCTAACCCATGCTGCTGTAAAAAAGTATTTGACCCTTTACAGATTAGGATCAAACACGATTTAAGATTAAAATGAGAAAATGTGTAAAAGTTGTTTTTAAATTATAATTTCATCTCGCAAGAGAAAAGAGCAATCCGACACCAATCTGACCATATGTGATAATATAACTGCTCTGCTTGTTAAACCATTAATTAGTGTTTCTTTTTTTCTGGCCAGCTGAGCTTAATTTTTGATTATTGTCTGACCTGTAGTAGTATGAAAAGTGTTTAATAGAATCTGAGTGACAGCCATAATGTAGGCTAAAGGTTTTCAAAGAGCAACACATAATGTCCTGATCTACAGAAGCTCAATTGACGATCAGAAACAAACTCATTGACATCTATTATTCTGAAAATGATTTGAAGGAGTTGACGGCATTTGTGGACTCCAGCGAAACACACTGAGGGCAATATTCCTGAAATCAAGGAATCATAAAACAGTGATGAACCTTCCTAGAAGTGACCAGTCTACCAAACTTAATCCAAGATCTCATCAACAACTCATCTAGAATTACATAAAAGAACCTAGAATGATATTTGGATGTCACTTGCCTGAGTTAAGAGAAGCGTTAATGATTCAACAATAATCACGAATAAGAGAGCTCTGTAGAGAACAGCGGGACAAATTTCTCCCATAAAAACGCATGATGGCACCAAATACAGCAAAATCAGTTTCTAGATTTTTGTTTGATATTATTATTCGTTTAATGATCTGTAAAATGTGAATTGAAAAAGCAAAACTGAGGAAATGTGCATGGGGCAAACAGATTTTCCACACCATAAACATGCATCTTCGCACTGACCTGTGGTAGTGGGCTGGGGGGTTTTGTGAGGATGCCTCCGATGTAGACGACATGAGGGAGGGTGGGCCTTGGGAACTCCAGAGCCATATCAGTGCACAGCATCCACAGCCTGCTCCCCTGCACCAAGTCGGCCATGGCCGCGTAAGGCTTTACTCCATGCTTCTTCATAATCCGGTCATATTTTGGTAACACAATGTAATGGACTCCAAACCGCTGTGCCAGGTAGACACCCGTGTTGGCAATTCTCTGCATTAAGGACATGCGGTCTGTCAGCAGTGAGTTGAATTCTGGCACATATGACAACGGCGCCGGCGCTCCGACTTCTGCAGGATACCACAAGCCTGTGCTGAAAACAGCATATTGCACGCCCAAGATATGAGCAATGACGAAACCGCACATTTCATTGGGGTCCACCAGCAGCAGGTCGAACTTGGCCTCTTTCAGGCGGTTCATTACTTCACCATTGCCGACAACAGCATCGCAGTTCTGAGAGTAGTGGTCAAGGATGTCGAACAGTTCGAGAAATGTCAAGCGGCCTGAGAAGATGTTGCTGACTTTGGACTGGAGGAAGTTGTCAGCTGTTGTGCTGTTAAAGATCCCTGGATAGCGCTGCAAATGGTAGTGAGGAGAGGGCGGGACCTCACGGCCCTCTGAAACTAGAAAATGTGTCTCGTGGTCCTCTTGGTGTAGCGCCGTTGCCAGCGTTTTGAAGATATAGAGGTGCGATTCGAACATAATGGGTGGAACCACGATGATTTTAGCGGCCCGTGTTGCACTGGGACTGCAGGTGAGGAAGCTGAGAATGAGTAGCAGAGACGATGGCAGCAACATGGCTATAAAGATGATAAAAAAATAGATTATATGTTAGCAACGTTGAACATAAAAATGGCAGAAAGAGAAATCCTTAAAACTACTGTACTACATAAAATTTCTAGTCTTTTTAAATGGATAAACCAACAGAAATTATCTACTGCACAATGCAATTTATCTTGCATTGTGGTGTAGTATCTAAGATGATGTGATACAAAATTTTAATTTAGAAAAATACAAAAAATGCATTAATCACATATAAAAGAACAATGCTCATCATAAATAAACAAAATTAGTATTTCCTTGAAAAATTTGAATAAACCTATTAACAGTCTCCAACCAGGAATTATTCTTTTATTTCAGGATTTATGCATCCATTTCATTGTTTAACCATTTCATAATGGTGTTTTATTTGGGAGACTTATTTTCTAAAGCTATTTTACATATTTCATGGACTTTTGCGTTTTGATTTCAGGCTCTTTTCAGCTCACATTTCTATATTCAGGGGGAGGGCAGTAGAGTTTTTTTATTTGGAGCGGGTCTGGTGTTGCAGAACTTGACCAAGTGAATTCACATCTGTTTTGAACAACTAGTCCCTCCAACCTTAACGGCCAGTCATAGCACAGTGTTCCTCTCCTCTAAGCACAGTTTGTCCAGCGCCATATCATGAATCAATTGGGTCCATGTAACCAGTAAGAAAAATTGCTTAACGGGTAACATGACAATGACAACGGCAACATGAGAACTTGAAGATGATATGTTGGTTTGCTAATGAAACTGAGTGACAATTTAACATCCGATTTTTGTTTGCTTCTGCCACATCAGCATGACAGGTGTCATGTGGGCACGACAGGCCTTGCTTTCCCTTTGGAGCTGGGTAATTATGGTTTGTTCATGTGTTCTTATCAGTCCCTTCAGGTTGTCAAGAGCTTATAAATAAATGGAGATAAGTTCCTATGCTCCAAAGATACTCGGTCTCTTACATTGGCCGGTATGGTACGTCAGCTCAATCTGCCTGAGGACACGCTAAATCCTCATAAAGATGTTGAAGTTTGCTTCACTCTAACCAAACCCACCCCCACAGAGGAAACTCTGCCCCTTTGTTTGAATATAAAAAAAAGTAACATAAAAAGAACCAGAAATTAAAATGGAGTTTTAAAAAAATAAGTTCATGAAATACATGAAGTTGCTTTACAAAATAAACACCAGTATGATTTCATTTTGACTAAAACAACTCTCCATATTTTCTACAAAATACAAACAGAAATGTGTGGAGTTTGCTAAACACCACAAGTATTTTAGCTCAAACTGTAAACATGTTGTCATTTGGCATTTCTGCAGGCACGTAATCCAAAACTTGCTCAAATCCCCACAGGAGTGACTACAAAATCAGCCTCAATGGTCATCAACTAAACCCTACAGAACATCTTTGCCATGAGCAGCAGGAAGGTTTGTGGAAGAACCTGGAAATATTTTGTCCTCTAAATAAATGTTCTATGATGAGCAACAGCAGGAATATATTCTCAACAGGCCAGTAATACACAAAAACGATGGGATGGGAAAGGAAAAAACTAAGTAAAAGAATGCCTGATATGAAGCCTTCTCTGCATACATATATTATGTAGGTACACTGACATAAAAGAACAACTCGCACAGTCTGATGAATGCAGTTAGACAAGCAACACTGGCTAAAGGGGACCATAACAGTGCAAACACAATGTGTCCAACTAGAGGATGTTGATTTTGGGATGCAAATGATTGTGCATCCCAATAAATGATGCTAAGTTTACAGGTAGACTACCGAGGATGAGAAAAAAAAAACGTCTTATCTTTATCTAATCATTTAAAAGGTGAGGTTAAAGAAGCCGTCACTGTAAATTATGTATTTTCTGTTTCTTCCATAAAGATCTCAACCTTACAGAGAAGATGTGTCAGCATTAATCTAGTTGTTTTTCCTTTAGACAGATTTAATTTACTTGACCTCCCTCAATAATAAAACGTTTTTCTGTCGGCTTGCTGATCATCGGCTGCGTTAGCCAATTTAACAAAAAAAAAAAAAAACAAGTGTTGAATCAAATATAGCTCTTGGAAAATAAAAAATTGAACAACTGCTTCCAAACAGACTCAACATAGATCTGTACAGCTTTTATGCCTCAGAACTTTTAAGCTTCTGTTTTGGTTTGACGTCGTTGGATTAAACCCCTCCAGTGTGAGCAGGGCCATCGCTGACATGGTGTGGGTAGTACCAACGTCACTCCAGTTAAACCTCCGGCCGCTCTATTCACAAACACAACCACAAAGAGCCTTTATCGTGTCACTGCTCCTATATGCTCACTTTCCTTCCTTGTGGCTCTCATTTGTATTAATGACTATTAATGTAATGTAACAAACTATTAATGTAAAACTACTAATGTAGATACTGATAGTTTCCTGCAGTTACCTTTTAGGATTTTCTCATGTTGAAACAATGCACTTCAAATTATTTTATTTGAATTTTATGTGATGGACCAAAAAAAGAAATAAGGCCATTTGATGAGAGAAATGAAAATGAAACATGTGACATGAATATGAATTCAGCCACCTGTACTCTGATACACCCAAAACAAAATCCAATAGTGATCATTTGCATTCAGAAAATGATTAAACATTAGATAGTATGTAACATTAGATAGTAGGGATGTGCCGGTCAGGTTTTTTCCTGCCGATACCGATACCGATCACCCCTGAGGGCTGATCGCCGATTCCGATCCCCGATACCGATCACATAATTATTATTTATTTATTTTTTATCATAAACACTACTGTTACA
>CAEGAF010075792.1:0-119957 GCA_903067075.1 Micropoecilia bifurca
TTATTTTGTTCTAAAAAAACATTTTTTTTGTTTATACAAATTAAAAAATTTTAATATTTTTTTTTTTTATTTTATTTTTTTTAATAATTAAAAAAAAAAAAAAAAAAAAAAAAAAAAAAAAAAGAAAGGAAAAGTAACAGAAAGTCAACAAAATGCATTTGATGTAATGGTAATGGAAGTTGCTAAATGTGTTCACTGAGCAGAAGATCTGGCAGCTTTCGATAAAGAAAACTAAGTGAACGTTGCAGTTATTTATGTTCTGAAGATTCCCATCATGCAGGGACAACTTCAGAGTAATTTATAAGGTAATTCTCTAAAGAAGGGCTGTTGAGAGGTTGTGAGCAGTTAGTATCACACCTGCAGCCGACTAACCCTTTAATAAGCTCAGTTTGGAAAATAGGAATAACAACTGAAGTTAACTCAGATGGACGCCAAAAAAGCAGATCCCTAACATATTATATTCAGAGCAAAATAACATTAATCAAACTACATCCTGGTCTTTTTATTATCTCAAGTTGTTTGTTTATACCAAAGCTGAAGTTCTCATCTACTGAACAGGAGATACTGACTGCTCCGTGTGTCTGTGGAGAGAAATTCAATTAAAACATTGAATTTCCCTTTTAACAAAAGTACAGGTACATAGAAAATAACCGTCAAATCAACACTAGATTTAGATTTTTGAGTTGAGTGTAATGGATATCACTATGTCATTATTCGGCGATTGCATTACAACTGAATGTTTTCCTGATATTGTGCAGCTTTGGCAAAATGATCCATCTCTCATATCCAGTGCCTTTTGAATAGAATGACTTTCATTTTATGTATAACTGCAACACCTGTTTTTGTGGTGCGCTACTTGAAAAATAAAAACAAAAATAAATGAAAACACGAGAAAAGGTGGAATATAATTTAACTCTTTAAATGTTTTTCAAACTCTGTCTTGTTCTGTTTTTATCTTTATTTCAAATTGTGTAAAGCACTTTGAAATACCTTGAATCCTTGTAAGATACAAAAACTCTGAGGTTTGAGAATCCTTGTATGATGTCACTCTGCTAAAACTCTGAGGTTTGAGAATCCTTGTATGATGTCGCTCTGCTAAAACTCTGAGGTTTGAATTCTTGTATGATGTCGAGGTTTGAGATGTTTTAAAATGTTTTAACTTTTAATTTTTACTTTTAATAATGTTTCTATCTTCTAATCTTTTTCAAAATCTGTCTATTTCTGTTTTTATTTTTATTTTAAGTTGTCTAAAGCACTTTGAAATGCCTTGCTGCTGAAATGTGCTATACAAATAAAATTTGATTGATTGATTGATTTGATAATTTCACAGCAGAGAATAAAAAAAACCCAAAAAGTTAATTTATTTCAATAATTCAACTTAAAAAGTGAAACTTGTACTATATATAGTCACTCAAAGTGATATAAAAGTCAAGAAATTATTTCTGTACATTTTGATGAAAGTGGCTTGCAGCTGATATACAAACCAAAATGTTGTTTTCTCAGAAAATGTACACTTTAAATAAGGTGCCATGTCTGAAACTAAACAGTATGCCTTGTGCTGTACAACATAGATACTCAATATTTGGTTGGTCCTTATTTTTGAATGAAAAGCTTCATCAATGCAGTGTGGTATGGAGACGATTAGCCTGAGTCTGTGCTGAGGTGTTAATAGAGACCAGGTTGCTTTGATCGAGGCCTTCCTCCTGTCTACATCTGCTCTGCTTTCTTCCTTTTCATAGACTTTGAGGAGGTTTAGTTCAGGCCAGACAGCTAACCAATCACAAGCTCAGAAACTGTGATAAAACTAGGCATTGCTACTTTTGCCAGTGGCAAGGAGGACCAACACCAGTATATGACATGGTTGTGGAACCATCATACTGTAGTGAAAGTAACTTGTATTTAGTCTCTTTCCTCTGATCCTCCAGGCTTTGGTCCCTTGATTTCCAAATGAAATGCAAACATTATTTTTATATGCAAAAAGGATTTGGAGAAACAACCCAGTCATGTTTCTACTTAGCTTCTGGTCCTGCAGTGCTTTAAGATAAGGACTGTGACAGAGGTATACATCTCAACATCTATGTGTGACGGATCTTTACTCCAGCCACAATACATGTCTTGTGAACATCTCCCTCAAACTTTTGAATATGTTCCATAACAGGAATTTCAGTAGTAAAATGTCATTTTTTAATGTAATGCTGTAATTTTCTGCGATTAGTTTTTCATTAGCTGGAAGCCATAATCATCACATGTAACAGAAATAAGCACTTAAAATGTTTCACTTATTGAAAAATTAATCTAGACTTGTTAGTGTAAGAAATGCCAACTGCAACTAAAAATTAAGAATAATTTGAAGCACACACCATAATTAAAAATAAAAAAATAGCAGATGGTAATCTCTTTATACCACTTGATTGATTATTTCATGATTGATTTCTGCTGATCAAAATGCAATCAACAAGAGACAAAAATCCTAATGATACTAAGCTGAGATCAACTTCAACAGCAGCTTCAGAGTTCAAAAGACAAAAAAAAGCCTCTCTCTCTCTTTCTGTTTCTTCTATTATGTTATATTTCAATACACACCAAAAACAACTACACTCCATCAGATTCATGGCAGAGAAAGAGAATGACTCTCACTGCATATGACAATCATGCACCATCGTATACAATAAAATGCATTCCTAATATTTACTACAACACAGAAACTTTAATAATATTCTCAATACAACGCTGGATCATGCCCAGTGAATAAATGCAGTACCTGCCCGGCAACTGTGTTTAATCTTTACTAAATTATACAACCTGCATCTCCATTAACCTAAAGGTCAGGAATTTGACATTGTACAGCAGCCTAAAGCACAATCAATATGACCTTACAACAGAAACGCACAAATGAATTAAATCACACCAAAACTGCTGCCTTCATACAGTTACTGAAGACAGTATCCAAGATATCCTATTCAGCTTCAACCAATTATTAGCTCAACATCCACCTACGCACGGCAGCACAAACTCTGCCTCCCCTGGTGTGTGGGAGCAAATTAAGATCAAGTGATTTTAGACTTCTATCATCCTCCTTGTATAACAACCCATACTCCTACCTAAGCTGGTTAGGGACTCTCTTATCTCTTTGTAACTCTCTCCACCCCATCCTCCTGCTTCACTTTCAGTGCTTTGGGGGAGCTGGGAGAGCTGCTGAGGGAAGGGGAAACAGGAGTTATTCACAGGCAACACATAACAAAGGAACACCAAAAACAACAGATCTGCTGGAGGCAAAATTCCTATTAAAGATTCCAAAGACAGTAAGGATCAGTTGATGGCTGGTGTCCTGAAATAATAATAAGTTTGTAAATGCATAAATGTAGAAGAGCAAACCACAAGAACCATTTGTTCACGTTTAATAGCGATGCAGCAATCTATTGGCCAGAGGTTGGAGTCGTATGATCGGTATAGAAATTGGCATCAACTAGGAAAGGACTGATTGGTGCCATCTCCAAGATTTTATTTATGAAAAAATATTGCACTTAACTAAAAAAAAAAAAAAAAGCAAATTTCGAATATGTTCAGCAGTTAATGCTAATATTAAGATTAAATTAGCCCATGCGGCAGGAACTCCTGATCGGTCTTCTTCTGCAATAGCCTACAGATTGGACCAGCATCCAGGTAACCAGCCACAGAGACACACTACCAAAAGAAAACTTTATAGGAATAAAAGACAAATGATGATTTCAAAAAGAATTTTTAAAAAGATCGAAACCAATCTATCCAAAAGATTTCCAGGTTTCAGATCAAGACGAGACCGTAATGTGCAAAATAATAAATATAGATAGGTAACAACTTATTGAGCTTCATGATGACTTAAATTAACAAGTTGGAATAAGTATTTGATTTTACTTCAGCAAGTCAAATATTTACTTTGAACTCTATTTCAAAAAGTCAGGATGTTCTGAACTTTCCAATAAGTTCAGACTCTCGGTTAGTTCAGTCCTGCCTTTAAAATGCTGCTGACAGACTAAGTTTTGCCGTGCTTAACTGTTGTTGCATGTATTAAGCTACTGGCTGAGCCAAAAGTGTTTTTTCCTCAATAAAAATGAGCACAAGAACAGACCAAACATGACACCAATGGAGTTAGTTAATTGAAACTGCCTGTATTAATGTTCTATTCATTAGTCTGTTGCCTCTTTAGTAATGTAATGTGTGACATCAACATCCCTTTTCCCCCTCGACATGTCATATTGTGTAAAGCAAGAAATAGCAAACCACTCAGATTATTTACAAAATGGTTCACACTAAACACTCATTTTCACATCCAAACACAGATGTGAGATATGAGATTCACATTCTGCAACCAGTATAATATTATAATTTTTATCATCTGTTGCTTCCAATTCTCAAAGGATTTGATTTTTACTGAAACAGGCTCTATAGGAAATCCATGTTTTACATTTTATGAAATGATCTAATAACGAAATTCTTCATATCCGTAAAGAATATTTTTTCCCTTTGGAAGCCTGCTTTTCTTGTTAAAATAAAAATAGGATAAAAAACAAAAAATAGTAAAAATTGGACTATCACTACATCTGCTTAGATTTATCTTTGACAAAACTTAAGGAATAGAATTTAAGAAAGTACCAAAACACACACAAAAAACCTGAATTCGCAAAGTTGTGTTAAGTAATTACAAATCAAGGCACATTAATTTGTACCTTGAGTCAGCGCCCTTATAGAAAGGGCGCTGACCTTGAGTCAGCGCCCTGACTCAAGGTCTGTAAGTTGTAAGGGCCCTTACAGACCCTTTTAGAAAGGGTCTGTAAGGACGCTGATTTTTGCCGTTACTTTTCACAGTCCTGTATGTGCAAGTTTGATTTTATTGGCACAAAATATACTTTCCCCCAAAAATCCCATAGTTTACATTCATCCCAAAATAATCTTAAGCCAACCACTTAAAAAACAAGTAAACCAAGAAAAATAATATTGATGAAATCAGTATTGTAGACAATATACAGAAAACTATTTGCAAAAAGCAATAGTTTAAAATATCCCACAAAAACACAAAAGACAAAGATGTTGCATAAACTTCATATGAAAAGTAAGATGGTATTTTAACCACAATAAGAGATTTATAAAAAAAAAAATAGGCAGGCTAATTGATTTCACAGATGAAATAGAACTTGTGTAAAACTTTCAGGGTAGCACGACTGGAACACAAGAATATCTTCAAAAAAAAAGTGTAGTAGCGGTCTCTGGCCAGGTACATTTTAGGAATTACTATTACGGCATTATGTTCACAACTTGTACATGTTATGTGTGCAAGTTGCATAGCAATTTTTACATAAGTGAATACCAACTAAGTTGTGCTTCCAAACCCAGTAGGAGTTACACAAGTGAATAAGACAACACTGAACATAATATAAATTTTGCAGCTACTGGATGAAGAGCTATGTTCTGCCTTTGAACGAGCCGAAGAACTACTGATTGGCTATAACTCCAACTCTAAAATACTTTGGCAGGTCGAAGCTAGAATGAACTTTTATATATCCAATAGATGTTCTATAAAACTCAAGTTTAGGATTGTGAAACGTTTCAATCTATTGATTAAAGGAGCAGTATGTAACTTATTTTAAAAAATGTGTTGTTTACCTACTATACTTTAAGACAGTGTTGACTGAGTATATAGTTTATACAGTAATGTAGAGGCATCTGGGTAAAAGTCACAAATATGGATATTTGAGAAGATGTAATAGAACAGGTACCAGTACTGAGGTGAGATACAAGTTTTGTTTTTCTTAGTGAGTTTAGTCTAAAATGACCAAATCTTTTAAAACTCTTTAAACCTCTACAACATAGACCTAAAACTAAACTACAGCTGAAGCTATGAATGCTTGCTGAAACTTACCCAAACAGCCCTGTCAAGATACATTTTTATTTATTTATTTTCTGTAATTGTTTCTGTACAGACTCAGGAGCTATAAGCACTGATTTTAGGTTCAACTATATAATATCAGTAAAATATACAGCTGCAATATTTCTGTTGGTATTTTCATTAATAACATGTTTTAAATAACATGTTTAATAACATTAATAACATGTTTTAAAGATGTTCTCTCCAATTGATGTGAGCGTTAGCATCTCAGTAACCAAACTCTAAGACAATGATGTCAATAGACATCCTTACACCTTAATAGAACCCAGGGAAAAATGATGCTCTACTAAATATTGCATCCAAGGAGTCCTTTGCAAAATTGATGATGATTAATAGTCGACATAGAAAGTAGCTCTTACAGTGAGCTACTGATTTGACAACTAAATACTACACATGGGTAAAAATACCAAGAAATTTCAAAACACAAACTGGTACATTCTGATGCTCTATAACAGTACACATAATATTTTATTTTTTATTTCAATACTTGGAAGCTGGACTTTAAAGAAATCCTTCAATAATTTCTGGATGAACAGAAAATATTCCTTACAATAAATGTGATTTAAAGAATTAAATCTTGAGATTGAAGATCATTTTAAATTCAGAATTAATTTTGGGTCTATACAAGTTGATTGCTTAGCAAACATAAAGGGTAAGATTTAATAAGTGGACAACAATTTGCTTCAGTGAAGTTTGCTTTATTCATTCGTTACCTGTCTCATCCATCAATATACTTACTTTTATAGCCTTGATTCCTGACTTGGTGATCTGAGTCATCTTGGCCTTAGAGATGGGTGGCTTGTACTCAGTCAATGTGTACAGCTGAAACATAAGAGAACAACACAATGTCACAATAGGGGAAAACTTAGTATTTTGCCATTAGGCAAACGTGACCAAACACTCTTCTGCAGCTACAAATTAGCCTTATCACAAAATTAACGCAAAGAAAAATAATACATTTCCTGTAGCTTCTGGAGAATGGATAGCAAACGGACGTCTGTGTCTATATAGCAAATGCTTGTTTTAGCAATGAGCCATATTATAGCTAAACGTATTGTTTTTAAAACATTTGGACGTGTAATATAATTCATTTAGCACAGTATTCCAAATAAATGCAAAGATGAACAAAACACAATGTCGAATTTACAGAAAAGTTAGTGAAGGGGTGTTTTATCATCTTTAATGTTAGTTAACACAACAAGTTATCACGTAACTGGCGTTGTTTCGCTAGCATGCAGCTAGTTCGTAGCGTTTAGCATCTGCCTACCCAAAATTAATATTACGAGATTTTCACCCAACTGGGGTGTAGCGTAAGAACAATACTCTGTTCACATTTGCACACATGACGGCGTATTACATATGAATAACTGAGTAGGTAATGATAGTGTGCGGCCTTCTGTGATCCTCTCCCTCTTTACTACCCCGTTGCTAACGTTAGCTTAACTAGCTTCTGAAAATCAGAGTTAGACAACCGATACGCGAATTGTTCGGGATTTTTTTCCCCCACTGGTTCCACACAAACCTCGTTGTTAAAGGCTTTGACGGCCTCCATGGTGTTGCGTTTCGGCTCGCAGCTCACTGTAAATATTTAAATATATCTCCTCTATACCCGGTGCATGCTCAGTGTTTGGTGAGATGGAGGAGACTGGCAATATGGCGCATTACCTCAATAGGGAATTTGCAGTGAGACGCGCGACTCCTAGTGGCAGCTTTTGGGAACTATATGGTGTAACACAGCAATGTCATCTAGTACATAAGTATTAATATCTCCACAGCATTTTTTTTACATACCGTCTCATTAGCACAAACTTCTATTTCGTTGCGATTTTAATGTGGCTGACCAACACAAAGTAGTGCCTAAATGAGAAGTGAAAAGAAACTTTTGGAAATAAAATCTTGAGAAATGTGGCATACATACATATTCAACCTCTTTAACTCTGACACCCCTAAAAGTAACAAAAACAAAGAAACAAATAAATGCCTGTAGAAGTTGGCTAATTAATAAATTAAGGCTTGGGTACTTTTGCTGCAGAACATAAACAACACAGGTGGATAGAGTATCCAAAACCTGTTCACAAGTAAGAGTAGCACTACTTAAGTAAAAGAAAATAATTGGCATCCAAGAAATTACCTGAGAGAAAAAAGGTATTCCAGGGAAAGGCGACTCAAATACTAACAGATTATAACATCTGATTTAACAGACAGAAAATATAAATACTCTTTGTTTAAAGGTCCCAGATAAAACTGTAATAAATGTCAAAACAGGGTTATGCTACAAAGCAATATCCAAGGCTTAAGGCATCTCACAGTGCACTTGTTTAATTCATCATCTAACTAAATGGAGAGAATATGGAACAAGTAGACAAAATAGTATAAATACTGTCCTGGTCTGAGCAAAATGACCCATTAATCAGAGGCACAGGTGGAAACATCAGTTGTATGGGGACACAGGATGAATGTGGAGGGAGGAGCTCTGGCCAGATTAGTCAAAAGCTCAGCTTTCTGGTTTACATGAAGATACTTTGTTTGGAGAAAAACCGACACTCCATGTGAAACTGAACTGTTATCACCATGGTTATGCATGGTGATAACAGCATCATGGCACATGAATATTTTCTTTTTCAGTATGGGTGGTCAGAAGTGAAGGGAAGTTCAACTGAGGTAATTACAGGCCAAATCCATGAGGTAACCCTGCAAAAGAGTTGAGAATAGGACATGACAATCTATTTCAACTGGAGCTACAATTAAATTATGTCAAAACATCTGTATTAAAATAACCTCAAAATAAATCGACATGAAAATCATTTGTAAAAGCTTAAAGCTGTTGTTCGTATCCTTCATTTAATATGAGAGCATGGAACTTTTTAGTTTTTGTCTTTTTTTTTAATTTTGCAAATCAAGGTTCTGTAGACATACAAACTGACAGAACAGCCTAGAAATGTTGGCATTGCTTTATTTCTTTTAATAAAAAAAAACAAAAGAAAAACACTACAATTACACATTCATTATTAACATATTTACACTAAACTATAACAGTAAGGAAATATGTATTTAAAAAAGTTCACATGGAGCCAGTCTGGACTCTATCATATTCTGTAATAACCCATGTTCAAGGTTTAATAAGGTTCCTAAACCTGTTAATGTAAAATCACATAATAAGGGATATTGTTTCTTGCTGCTTGATAAGCTCAAATCTAATCAAAGTTCAAATTAAAATTATTACAATAGTTTGGCAGGACAAATGTAATCATTTGTAAAGATTTGCTAAAAATGAACAGTGCCAAAACTGTAAGCTGACAAACCTCTTCTTTAAAAAGAGATGCTGTTTATTGATAATGTGAAGTTAAATGTCACTTCAGTTATATTTTTTTGACATATTTTAGAGTTGAATTATTTACCTATTTGTAATTGAACTTGGATGATTCTCTCAGTTAAAATTTGACCATATCTGAAAGACAGCTGATGCTAATATTTCATTGCAAACACTCCATTAGCCAATACTGATTGCACATTTAAAATATGATGCATCCAGGTATAAATGTTCATCCTGAAATGATAAGGCAGCTTTAGGCTTGCTTCTATTATTTTGAAAAGTTTCTGTACACATATAGAAAGTGTAATGCTAAATAATACTACCAAGTATTTTTATCCACACTAAAATAAACATGCTGCCAACATTTATGGTCTCAAGGCAAATGTCTAGTGTTTTAAACTGCATAGCGACAATAATTTGACTCCTATTTATCTGAAATTATCAGGATGCGATTTATTATAACTACAGGGTTTATTGTTCAGTCAGAACAGTTAATATAAAGCATGATGTGGCATATACAGCACAAGGAAAGAATCATGGCTCCTAGATTGCTTGTAACAGGCACATATGGTGCATGGCACCAATAATTAGCAGACAACAATCTGGGAATTTGTTCCCTGCAAATGAAAAAGTAGATAAATTATACAGTAAAAAAAAACAATAAAAAAACAGTGTTTCTGTGCATTCCGTTCCATACAATCAGAGTTTATGCGAAAGTTCTGTGAATTAAAATGTTAAAAAAGACGAAGCTCTGAAAAATTAGCCAACTCTACCAAGTGAAAAGTAAAACAGAAATCACATTTTCATGTGTATTGGTCACGTCTCCGAGTCAATATAAAACCTAAAACCAAAAACCAAAAAACACTTTACAGATGCATGTTAAACAGCAGTTAAATATGCGCTTACATGGAACTGAAGTGTCATCTGACTAAATCACAGCAGTGAGTGTATGTAATCGTGAGGTCCAAGTCCAAACAGTAAACTAAGTCCCGGGACTTCTTATAAACTGGTCTCTGCAACAGGGGCGGCAGTGACTGATGCTGCAGCTGTCACAGCGTCTGGCGCCCCCTTGTGGTCGTCTTTGACACAGATCTCCACCATCAATGGCACGTTGGCTTCCTTCCACTCTCTGAACTTGTCTGAGGTAAGCTCTGGGTCAGACAGCACCTGCTCTATTGCCTGCAAGTCTGCCTCCTTAGACTGTGACAAAAGAAAGAGAAGAAAAAAAATGAGAGAAAATCGAAAATCTATCCATTTGATATTCACACAACAAAATACCCAGATTATTTCATAAAGGCATTGCATACCTTTAGCGTGCTATTGAGCGCCCTGATATGGTGTAGCTTATCATTAACGGTCTGGTTTTTACAGCGTTTAACAAAAGAAGCCCTGAATTCCCTTTTTGTGGATGGTTTCCGATCCCCTATTGGTGAAAGGCTGGCCTCCTTTAGATGAATGTACAGCTTTTCCATCTCATCAGAGCTATTCTCACGATTATCTGCAAGAGGATAAGGTTACAATTTATTATACAGCCCACTTGCATAGCATAAGTATGGCAAGTCCAAGGGGGTTTTAAGGTAGACATCAACTTGAGGGAAAAACACAAAGGCAGGACAGGAAATATAGAATAAAAGAAGAAACATTCACCTGCACTTTGAGGACCTAAAACGTTCTTCTGCTTCTCCCCGTGAGCCGCTGGGTTCTTTTTGTTGGACCCGTTTGAGTCTGTGGAGCTCAGAGGAACCGAGCTTTCCGACACCGCTGCCACTTCCGTTCTCCCTTGTGGCGGCCGCTGAGCGTGGACCTGGACCGAGCACACCACCGCCGTCTCCCCCGCTGGAGGAGAGGACGCCTCTGAGACCAGGTCCATCCAGGACTGCCGTTGCTTAGCGAGCGAAGAGGCGGAGCTCTGTGATGTCATCGTACTGACGGGGGAGGAGAGCGAATCGCTGGCTTCTGCCGGAGCTGTGGAAGAATATGGTGGTGGAACAGTACCCTAAGAGAGAGAAAGGAAAAGATGTTTGAAACGTTCATACGTCTTCATTTAAAAAAAATTAATTTGGGCCAAGTCAGTGCATTTCTTTTTTATGTAATATTCTAATGCAAAGTGTCACATATGTGTGAAGCAAAAAGAAACACATAGAAGGCACATAAGTAGCTTAAGTTAATCTCGGTATAAAAAGTAGCTGGTCCGTGAAGGCAGCAGAGACACTAAACTCATATTTTACTTAACATTAAAATCCACGCATTTTCCTTCCACTTTATAGTTATGCCCTTAATAGTGTTTTGATATCAGAAAGAACTGGAGTTTGCCTTTGTAACAAGAACTTGAAAAAGGAACTTCGTACCCCTTTTCCAGAAATGGAGAGAAAGGAGGATACGAATACTTTTTGAAGACACACATTTAAACCCATCGACCAAAACAAATCAAGGGATGAGGTAGGTGCTATTTTTAAGAATCTTCCCTGACCTGATGTGTGCTCCCAGGTGGATTAGATGCATCCACAGAGTCCCGTAGGGTCTGCTCCGAGTACGGCGGAGGGGGGATCTCTGTGCTCTCTGCCTCTTCGTGATCGCTGGCTTCACTGTAACACTCTGAACGTCCACGATGGTTTGAAGAGAAACATGACAAAAAGAAACAAACAAAAAAACGCATGAATTTATAGGATGACGCGCTGACGACAACGAAAATCGACCACAGGATTTACGTTGCTCTAATTTGGCAGTGTGTCACATATAGGCCACAAACATTTTCGCCTAAATTTAAGTCCACACCTGGCAATAAAACACATGGGGGTGGGAGGGCTTACCAGCTGCTGTGGTTTGATCTGTTTGCTCATAATTAATGGAGGCCAGCCCGAGCTTGTTCAACCAGCTGAGAAGAACAGACGATTCATCTTTAAACATACGACATTAAGAAAAACCCATCGGCTTTCACATTAGTTATACCCTATTGTAACTTACAGATTCATGTCCTCGTGGTTCTCGGCAGCAAAATAAAACATCATGACCTGAGGATGGCAGGCTTTGAATGCACTGTGAGAGACAGGAGAACCTTTAGAGAGGCAGCTCATAGAAACCTTAATGCACAGGATCAAAACACCCACAGATTAGCAACCTTGGATTATTGTTCTCAGTACATGAATGATATTTCTTGTGGTTTCAAGCTACTTTTAAAGGAAAGCTTCATGGGGTTTCTGGTAAGAGATATGCAGAAATAAAGAAAGAATCTAATCCCGTGATGAGATGTGATCAGTGGAAAAAGGAAGTGACTTTTCTCTTTCGAAGATCGTTTGAGGACGATTTAGCAAAATAAACATTTCCTGTCACAGTGTGTGGGAAAACTTTGACACCCAGGTTGTTGGTATAAATTAAAACTCTTGTTTAGCTAAACAGAGAGTTGCTGAATCACAAACATCATCCTGGAAAGGAAAGCTTTGGGCTTACTGCTTCTTCTTGCACTCGATGGCTACATCTATCATGAAGTTTGCGAGGTCAATGTAGCCCTCTGCTTTCTCCGCCTGCAACACAGAAATTGAATAACAGTTAGCGCTAAGACATAGCGATGGTTTTCAAACCACTTCCTGGCAACACCTGTCGCCGAGCTGCAGCCGGTGATGGTGACATACATTAATCCTGACCAAAGCCTTCACACCCGTTGCCGTCATGAAAACGTATGTGCCGCATTACAGATTGCTTCAGTTTTTGACATTTGTCACACTTCAATGTCTTAGATCAAATGGATTTGATAGTAGAAAAGGGTGAGCTATGTAACTGCAAAACACAGTTTTCAAATTCACTGACATCCATCAGTCTTGAAATGGCTAAAGACCATCAACGACTCCCTCTAGATGTCAGAAAAGAACAGTTAAGGTCAGTGTTTACGATCAGTATCACGAAACAAGGAATGAATTTCAAGGACAAAATTAAATAAAGATAAAGAAACAATTTGTTTAAATAGTTAAAGAATAACAAGAAGGATTGTTGTGGTAATGTTATATGCATAATACTTCACATGAGAGTAGCTGACTACTCTGGCTGTAAGCTGTTCATGGTGATCAACCGGAGAGAAAGCCTGGGGAAGAAATTGTCTCTGTGGATTTTCCCTGATAGCACTTTGTAGTGCTGACCTGAAGGTAAAAGTTTAAACAGTTTGTGATCAGGATGTTGGGGTTTGCTGCTCAAAATTTCTGGAAAAGGACTTATCCCTGTGGTCAAACATGGAGGGAGCAGTACGTGGGTCAATGGGGGTACTAAGGATTTGATTTAAGAATTTTGTTTTATTGATATCTTATTTATATAGTGCAGTGTGAGTTTTATCATCAGGTAGTATTTGTGTTTGTGGGGCTCTGATTGTAGGTAGCTAATAGATTTATAATCAAAAGAATGTGGTGTGAATTGTCTAAAAACCTTTTTGAGTCACCTTTAAAGCGATCACAATAAAAATGGCAGAATATCATGATGAAACTCAAAGTTAATGTTTGAACAACTAGTTACTGGGTTTAAGGAGTCATTACTTTATAGGACCAGTTTGATTTAGATGCCTTCTTCCCCTCACTCAGGTTATCTTCTTGATACATTTGTTTGATAATTAAAACATAAAAGTGCGATGAAAGCAGCAAAAACAGAAGAAATCTCTAAAGAAGAAAAGATTTTTATTTTTTCTGTCCGTCTCTAAGCCAACAGTCTGGTAGTGACAAAGACGCATACAGGAAACGCAGTGCAGTTCCTGTTGTGGCAGCGTGACAGAGGTTGAAGAAGCGAGTATGACTCGTCTGACATTCACACTTCTTCATTGTGCGCTTATAAGGAAGGGTGTTAAATGTGCAAAGTGCTCAACAGATTGAAAGTTTTATTGACCATTTTGTTTGGTGTTTGCTACTGTAAGCAAAAATGTATAAAAGGACATCATTTTGATATATTTTTTAACTGTCTTAAAAAAACAGCATGCTTATCCTCCTATTACTTTTTAAGAAAACATTTCTATTACAGCCTGGTAAAAAAAATTTAAAGCATGTTTTACTTATAGCGATACTAACATTTATAATTTTCTAGATTCCTCTCAGTTACTGTAAATTTACAGACATTTAAAAAAAATGGTGAATACAAAAATTAATCATCACTTTGCATAGGCTGAAATAACAGTATGAACCCCAGTAGTTATTCAAAATAACAGCTTCATTACAAAAAACGACTAAGCAAAACCAAAATGCATTTTTTGCACAATTTCTGGCCAAAGTTTTATGCAGTTCATCTCCTCTACTATCCAAAAATAAAATATAACAACTCTGCAATTCTACTTCTCATTTTCACTTTTTTCTGGTCATGAATGTATTTATTCATGATTCCGACCAGTGAACATATCATCACAAGTGCTTCAAGATCACACTGAAGACAACACTCTTCAATGTGGATGCTGTTGCTAAGTGAATAAGACTTATAGTTGGCCATTTTCTTCCTGGTGTTTAACAAAATGCAACAAAAGGAAAACCAGATTAAAGATTTAAGATTTAAGTACAGATTTATTTTTAATACGTCTTTGAATCATTTATTCTGTGAAAGCAGACGACAAGAAGGTGAAACACAGAATGATAAAATTACTCTGATTCGTCTGAGATTCCTGTCTTTGTTTCTTATGGAAAAAGTTGAGATTTGCAGCGAACTACCAAAACATCCATATCCAGAGAAAAGGTCAAGAGTCAACATTCTCCAGGGAACACTGGTCAGGCTGATCGCCAAATAATTCTGACAAACTCCTAAGTTATTCAGTCTCTTCATTAAAATAACTTAAATTCTTTTGTTTTTTATAGTGACTGCACACTCAACGATACAGCATGCCATCACCTCTGCCGACAGTGACCTCTAAAAGAAAGCGCTAGCAACAAAGTAATTGTTCATCTGTACAGTTTCAGTAAATAAAGAGAGTCTGCAGACACCAAGTTTACAGCTGCCATGTCACATCACTCTGTCACAGCACTTAACAGCAATTTACAAAACCAAGTGTGATATCGTTTTGATGAACAACACACAAAGTGAGAAACTAATTTTCCAAAACATGCTGGCCAAAACAAGGAAAGGTTATTTGTTGTGTATACATATATATATATTTTTTTCACATTACCTCACTGTAATGGACCAACACTAAACTAATGTACAAATATGGACTGAACACACATGGCTTTGAAAAATTTTTAAACAAAGAAAAATTTTGTAAAATGTTGCGCGATATTGTATTTTCCCCCTTTACTCCTGTTGACCCAAAATAAAATCCAAAAAGGCAAGCTAGTAGAATCTTTTAAATGAAAACTTCTAGAATGCCAAAATAAGGGCTTTTTATTTTGGGACATACTGAACGGACACAGGAAGTCCCCTTATTTAAATAAAATGAAGAACTTCAACTTGGTTGTCACATTACAAACATAAATAATTATATTGGACTTAATTCCAATATGATAATAGAGCTGCACAAAGCAGTGCATAAAAAGAGTGAGAAAAGAATACGGAATCATTTTCAAATGTTTCTAAAAATAAGTTTCACAAAAGTGTGGCCTACAATTGTATTTAGCCAACAACGATTTGTTACCAATCCATAACAATAAGTGCAACCATTGTCGTGTTAGCATCATAAACAAAACACATCCCAGTACTATAAATGTTGATGTTGTGCTTGTAACCTAGACAACTGCAGCAGCTAATAAACACTCCACATGGTGAACATCTGTAGCAATTTAAAAAAAAAAAAAAAAAACAATTCACACAACAAAAAGTACGGCAGGATATGCATCAAACATTACTCTTTACTCACCAACTGGTTGGTGTACCAGTAGAGCGCAGTCTTCTTAAGGACAAACCAGTACTTCTTCCATTTGATTCCCAGGAAACCCTTGGTCTCCTTCTTCCTGTAAAGCCAGCCCTGGTGGTCCGGTTGACCGAGCTCTTTGACGGAGATTCGTCTTCTACTCATGGTACCATTGCCTGTGCACAGATAAGGCCGGTACGTGAGTCCACAGAGATCTTGCTACAAGCAAATGAAGCATCAGCTGAAGCATCTAGGTGAGGTTCAGCATCCTAGCTGAGACACACACACACACACACACACACACACACAAAATCCATCCCAGCCAATGTAGGTCACTGAAATGACAAAAATGCATGACAGCCCTTCTCCCCACACAGCACCTAGAACTTGGTCTGCTCTGAAGTGCTGTGGTTCAGCAATCTTCCCCTGGTGTGATAATTAACAAGATGCCATTGACAAGCAAAAAAAAAATTAAATAAAAAAGAGCAACTAAAGTTAGACACTCAGAAATGAAGAGAGACGATGCAGAACACCAAGGCATAAAAGGAGTGAAGTGAAAGTAACTGTGGGCTGTCTAAAATCCCTCTGCGCACACTAATTGTCCTGCTGCTTCTCACACGCCCACCGGCGGTCAAACCTACAGAGCAAAGGCAACACCTGGTGCAGACGCAAAGCAAAAAGAGCCAGCTTACCCCCTCGGTGCTTCTTCTTCGACTTGTGCCTCAGGGAGACCTTTCAGAGAGGACGACGGCGAGGTCAGAGGAGGAAGACAAGAAGAGAAAGCAGTCACATGCAACAACTGAGATGAAAACGCTCGCTGAACATCCTGTTTCTCGCATGCACCCAACTTCTTTATCTTGCTCCTCTCTGACTTTCAGCTTTCTGTCTCGTCTTTCTATCTGTTCTTCATTTTCTCTGCCTCCACAGGATTTTGAAACAAGAAAAGGAAAAGAGAAACTGCCCTCTCGTCTGCTGTAAAGGCTTGTAAGCTTTGATAATTTGTATATCAAGTTCTGCCATAATAAAATAGCAGAAGCAGAAGTAACACCTCTGTAAATGTCACAAAAAAAGACGGACACTCACAGGATTATAGTCGTCAGCAGCCATCAAAGGACTCACAGACAGAGGGAAGGCAGCCTGTTGAAAGAAACCAGAAGAAAAACGTATTGAGAGGTGTGTAGGTTGACAACATACCTCCCCAGATAATGGGGCAGTAATTGTATTTTTTTTCTTTCTCTCTTTTGTTTCTTCAAAAGGAAGTGGCGTCATAGGCACAGAAGTACCGACAATCGTTTTTTTCCCCTCAAAACAAAGAAGAAGAATACAGAAAATGTTCAATATCACCACGCAACGGGAAGTTGAGTCAGAAAAAAAGGCTAAAACCTATAAAGTTGAGCTCACACACATCAATGACTCACAGCTTATGCAAATATGTCCATCTCAGCAGTTTCATTCACGCTGCGGCACACAGATAAAGTAAGTGATACGGAATCCGAGCAGCACAGACAGAACTCCTTTTCGGTCTCTAGGTGCAAAAGCTCATTTTCTCGGGGGAGGCGAGATGACATGTTCAGTTTTGCTGTTCAACATCCTAAAAGAACAGGGCTGCATTGAGAAATCCAGCCTGCAATTATTGGCTAACTTCCTCTGTGCTCTTGAGTTCCTCATTTGTGAAGTTAAAAAGCTCATACAGTGAACAAACACCTCCAGCAAACAAGTTTGACCATTTACACAGCTGAAAACCCAGTCATGATGCTCTGCTGTGCTTCTGCATTTTCCGAGAATTTACAAAATCTCTGTGACACAGATCTTCCAAAATACAAGTGGATCTCATGCAATTGTAATAAAATTGTGAAACTTGTATAGAGCTTTTTTTAAACACAAAACTCATGCATTACGGTCATCTATTTTAAGAGTCTCTGTCACTGTTCATTTTGATCGTTGTGGCTTACTGCAAATTAAACCCCGAAATTTAGTGCCCAGGCCCAATAAAAAAGTATGTTTTTATTCAAATTTCATGCACTACACCATCACTCATTAAAAGATTTGACTGTGATAGCTGTCAAGCAGGCGGCTGAAGTATCTCAAGCACATTAGTGGAAAGTTGAGCGGAAGGAAAAGCATGATAGAAAAAAAATGTGCACAAGCTAAAAATGTATAACCACATGATTATGGCTTGAGAATCAAACACTAAAATTTTACTTCACAGACATTCATAAAATAAAACCAAAGTATTTATAATACAGAAATCTAATAAGAAGCACTTCTAATTCAGAAATGTTGGGTTATTGGAAAGTATGTCCATGAACAACGAGTGAGGTAGGTTTTCTGCAGTCAAATGCAGTGACAGAATTATCAGTTCCTGCAGCTAGAATATGAAAGGAGCATCATAAACCTTTCAAGTAATGTGTGCACACAGTTATGGCGAAATCAGAAATCGTCTTCATGACTGCATAGGCCATGACATAGCATTTCTGTATTAAAAAGCTTTAGCTCCTGTCTCCTCCTCCTTTTTGTTTTCAGTAGCTGTGAGAAATGCGTGCCTTATCAAAGCAATAAATCTATGTCATCTTTAAACATAAAATTGTTAAACTAAACCTTCTGATCATATCTCAACTTACAGAGATGCTTCATCTGATTTAGATCTTCAGGAAGAGGCAGACGTGGCTATTGCTTTAAATGGAATAATCGCTCACCACAAATTCAATTTCCTAACAGAACAGGACAGGATGGTTTTCACCCAGTTTAGTACCAGTTCACTGCTGGAGAAAATAAACCCAGGATACAGATTCTCATCATGTGTCTTCAATTATCTAATCCTAAAGTCGTTTTATTCTCCACTTCGCTTACACAACACGTGAGTAGCTTTCAAATCGTGTTTCCGTGTAGCTCTTTTGATCAACATCGCCACACTAACCACAGCAAAAAACCAGACACTGTGAGCTGTGCATGTAACTCTCTATGTTAAGTAACATAACTTCCTGGTTGCTCTTTTTTCCTCCCTTTCCTCGTGCAAAATGTCGAGTGCAGTTCACGTCTGTTGCAACACTTACTAAGTCTCATTTGTTACGACAAAAATGCTCACAAAAAAATGAAATGAAAGGTTCAATTTAAAATAACACTGTATAAACAATAGGCCTTTGAAAAAAAAATCAGAATGTCTTTGTATTTAATATTAATCTGCCCAATTTGAATACAAAGAGACACAAGCTTTGCTTCCTAGCTAACGAGTAAAAGTGAACAGAACTATCCAAAAGTCGCTCGGACACAATTAAAATAGAAGCAGGTACTCTACCTGCCACCACAATCTCAGCGAATGTAGTTTGACCCGAACTCTCCGTTCAAAGTCTGACCAAACCTTCCTGAGCATGTTTGTGTCGAGACAATTAGTGTGGGCTCAAAGAATTCCTACTGGTTTTAGTTGAATTCAAGGGTTTTCTTTTCTGGGTGTAGCCCTGCACATTTCAAATTAGGCTCCTCCGCCCGCTGTATTCTTTCTAATAGCTGTTACAGGTGCATTTTATCGTGTTGTTCCAGAGAGACAAAATTCCTGCTTTCTCCCCCCGGAGACGTGAACTAGCAGTTACAGCTTATTACCACTGGGTGTCGCGACGTCCCCACTAGTCAGTATCTTGAATATCAAAAAAGAGGGAATTGGACTGGAAATGAGTCTCTTTATAATGCCGAACTTTATTGTGTCACAACCAGACGGGAATTTTCTTCACTGGATCCAATAGGCTGTGCTATGAGATAAATAAATAATTCTTCAACCGGAACAAAACTCTAATATCTGCAGCTGCACCTCAAGAAAAGTGAGAATCACTGAAAAGTGTGTCTATTTTAGTAATTCAATCTAAAGACTAAATTTGCTTCAACATGAATTACATTTACATTCAAATAAAGTATTTAAATATAACTTTTTTCAATTCAAATTAAAATTTCAACTCAATTGTTTTATTCTACTGTCACCAATTAGACTTTATGCTTAAGGAGAGATTGGTCTGAAATGAAATGTCTCGTAGTGTGAAGGTCATAAGAGTCAGAAGGGTGCTTTGAAATCACTGCTAAGCTAAGTTGACATAAGATCATCTTATGATTCTCCTCCAGGAAGAATCAAGAAAGAAAATATGTTTTTTGGTTATTTTTTTTTAGATTTTTTTGGGTTAGCCCTGTGGGAATCTGTGTCCTGCCTTTCATCACTTCTCACTGCCTCAGTAGGAGTGAGTTTGTAGCCACAACATCGCTGCTTGAACTGTGTGCAGAAGCATGGCTATTCTGGCCTACAGTACATTCCCTATGCTGGGATGGGAAAAACATGTCTGATTCCAGCATTATTAAGGTCTCACTTACATTTGTGCTGAAGAAGACAGAGAGCCTCCTCTCTTTTTTCCCCTTTCTTCCACTTGTTGTCTGAAGTAGCTATCAAGAGACACTTTTCCTTGTTTTGTCCCCCAGTCTCCAACTGCAGCATTCTCCTCCCCATCCCATTTATTTCTTTGCTTTTCTCATCTTCATTAGAAACTGTAAGTTAAATTAGTTTTAGATTGTTCATCTGTGTCTAGGTGGAAGTGAGGTAATCCTGCCTGTGACTCATGCCAAAAGCCTCGCGCCTTGACAGGATTGGTCACACCACTGTGGATCTCCATCTCTCACCGTGATTCATGCTGAGAACCGTCATGGCCCTTAGTTGATACCCAGAAACAGAGAGCATGATTGAGAGGGGGGTCAGACAGAGTAACCACTAGTCAGCAGGTGAAACTCACATGGAGAGAAAAAGGGGGAAGGGAGAGATTTTTAACCTGTGTGCAAATGTACCACTGAACGACAGAAAAAAAAGAAAAGTATTTTGTTTGTACTAAATGTTCCTCGTTTAAACAAACGCCATCAGGAAAATGCAAGTTTTCCTTGTTAAAGGCTGAGAAAAGAGTTTTCTTTGTGCAACAACAAATCACAACTGGTTGACAAATCTGCACAAATGTGTTGCTCACTTTCCACTAGTGACTGTGTGAGCAGCGTACCTAGTATTTGCAAAGGATTTTGAACAGAATGTGTAGCATTGAGGAACTGACAGTAGTTTTGTGTGTGTGTGTAGAAACCTCAGTAAAACACTCATGCAGTTCTTGTGCAGTTCTGACTCAAATAATTAATCTGTACTTCAAGAAGTGGGGATCTTTTATCTAAATTGGCCATCTAATGACCTTAACAGAAAAAAAGACTGTTTCCATGGGTTCTAACAATGTTCCCTGACCTTTCTGGGCAATTTTCAAAGCACAAATACGAAGGTTTTCCATGACATTGTTGTTATTCCAATAGTGCTCTGGATTTAAATATTGAGGACAGACAAACATGAGTGCAAAAATACAAACATTTTATACATTTCATATTCCCCCATTTATCCAGCCCTGGAAAATCCTGATTTAAATCCCACATAGTGTAGGAACCCAGATGTGCCTTATTTTAAAAGCACAAATCTGTTGGACTATTGCTGCAAATTCTAATTTAGGAAAAAAAAAAACAAGAACTAAATTATTTGCATGATTTACACATCTTTTGTGTTTCATTGGTGAGCAAAATTTCAGTGATCAGATTCTTCAGACAGGAAGAAGCCTGTTGCCAACAACAACACGAGGTAGGTCACGCTTCTTTCTTCCACTCTGGTGGAGTGCATCTCTGAGAGAGTGTGCATGTTGTCTTATCTGTGTGGGAAAAAGTAACTGATGCCCTTGATTTCTCTGCTCCTGTACTGACACAGAGCCCAGAGAGATTCCTCAGGTTGCAGAGAGCATTTAGCAACTTCACACTGACACAGGCAGATGGGTGAATAATTATCTACTTACTGCTTGTGAGAAAGACCAAGATCGCATGTGAGGTTGGTTGTATCTGTAGGAGCAAAAGAAAGACAGCTTTGGTTTGAAACACACGCACACACCCAAAAAATGTGTCAGTATGCACCTAACAGTTAACATGATCTTAGCTTAAGCTAATCCCAGTGATGGCTTATTAAATAAAATCACATTTTCTAAACAGAAACAAACATAAACAACAACAACAAAAAAAACATTCTCCAAATTATCTGTAGCTACTCATCAGGTTTATCTGATTCGATCAGGATGAGTATCCATGGACACAGTTACATTTAATTGCAGCCCTTGCGGCTCTGATAATATTCTGGACACAAACCACTGCATCATTTGGCAGAGAAAAAGCTTAGTCCCACTGCACACAACAGTCAGTTTACCTCAACTTGGCCTCACCCTGCAATTTCAGGACATGACTATTGAGGCCTGTTTCAGCAGCTAACATTTTCTTGCCCTTCACCTCCTTTCATCTCCCATCTAAAAGATGCTCATTTTCCCCCATTGCATGAGCTGTATTTGTGGGAACAAGAAGAGCAGAACTGAAGTCCTGAAAAGAAGGATGGATTGACCAGGCAAAATCAAGGTGACACCTGATTACATCAGTCAAATCCAGTTTCATGCCAGTGGCCCTGTGCTTGTGCAGCCAACGGCGACGAGTCAAATTGCTTTCCACTGAGATTTACCGCTATGTTTTCCAAATGTGTGTAATTTCTTTTGAGCATGCATGGAACAAACCGGATGTGCTGCGGCCCTTAGAATAGAACTGCCTGGAATTGATAGAGTTGTGCAAACTGTTTAAAACCACGGTGCTAATGTGGGGAGAGTCACACCTCCTCAACGATCTGCATTAAACACCGGAAGAGATCCAAGGGCCACGGATGACATGGAGGCTGCCATCCTACAGTGGGAGAGGGGTATTTATACCACCACTTGGAAGGCAAGCGGAATCAGGATTTGTCATAGTGTTGGAATTCCTAGAAGTTACAGAGTCGTAACATGACAGAATGCTATGAAACTCGAAATTTAAGCATTCAAAGGAAAGGGAAAAGTTTGCATTATCTGCAGAGGTTTAAAAAATAAAAAGATTATGCTTCTCATGTTGGTGTATTTTCCATGTACATAAAAGCAGACCACCTTTGACCCCTGACTTGTTTAAAAAAGATTCCACTGCCTGTTGACTGTCCCTCCCTCTTGGAAATTAGGACCCACCCTGCTCTTATGTTTCTGATGTGACCTACAGACTCAGTGGGAGTTTATATGTGGGAAAGAGAGAAAGTCAGAGAAACTCACCGGTTCAGGAAGTCCCTGCTAGAGAACCAGTCATGTTCCTGTGATACATAAAGTTATTGTTAATGCATAGAAGTTGAGAGACCTAAGTAGGTCTCACAATCATTTAAGCCTTTTAAATGTTGTGGTACTTTTGGTGAAGTCAGCCGTTCAAAATTCACAAAACATAAGAGACATTGCGTAAAATGTGAATGCAAACTTTCGTGTTTTTAAAAAAGGCATCAGATTAAAAGAAAAACCTGGAACACACTTTAATATTAAAACCAGAAAATGGTAAAACATGTTTCAATTATATGGGTTAAAGGGTCACAGTTATATTTTTGAGTACTACCAGAGAGGCTAATCGACAGTAAAACATTGCAACAGTCCTCTACCTTGTGTTTGGACTATCTAAATTGTTTTCAAGTTATCTTCATGAATAGAGGGAGCATTGCAAGAATTTTGGACATTTCATAATCTATGAAACATATGTACGGTGGTTAACTCGCGGCCGGAGGAATTCTTCTCTAAACCACTGTCAAGGGAATCCAATTTATCTCTGGAACAAACAGGAGACAGAAATAACTTTACTGTTTCTGGACCTGAGCTCTTTCAAGTGTCCTAAGGCTTTTTCAGATACCATGCATGTATCTCCTGCAGGCTAAAAATATGAGACGTACATAGTTTTGAGTTAAAAATCAGAATCCATGGCAGCACAGGCAACATTTGATGCAGCCTTGAGGAGAGGTATATTTTAATTTATTGTACTTAAAAACACAAACAGATGTTAGACTTTAGCATAATTCATAAAAAAGCATTAAAAACTAATCTCTTACCTAAGTAAGTCACAGAACAACTTTAGAAAAATCTAATTAATTTGAGCACATTGATTTACTAAGGGATTAAATAAATCCCATCTTGAATGGTTATGTTAATCCCTTTAAGGTTTTACATCATTTTGAGTTTATTTTCTTATTATCTTTTAAACAATCCCTGCCTCTCTGTTCCGCTGGGTCATCAATACGATGCATGCAGCCAATTTCAACAACCCACTGCTGGAGAACTGCAGCAAAGACTGATATCCTGAAAGGGAACTGATGAACTAAGAGGTGTGTCAGATCCAGGACACGTTGGAAATGGACAGCTCTATGAATATTAAGACTACTTACTCTAGAAAATATCATTTATAACTGGGAAAATTAATCAAATAAAGCAAAGTTTGAATCATATTTTTATATTTTAGTGCAAAGAAAAACAAATGTTACAAAACTGAGAAGACATTTACTTACTTGACTTCCATATCTATAATTACAGTTTGTGATGTAATGGAGGGAAAAAAATTTCTTGCACCATTAGTGCCTTTTGGTTATGGAAGATATTGCATAAAAACAAACTTTTTTATATTTTACGATATTCTTCAGGCACATGTGGCTGCAAAGCTGCAGGTTTCATACCCCTCATCTAGCGCTTGTAAAAGAGTCAAATATGTATCTCTTTTTTTTAACGTGACTCTCTACGACTGCCTACTGGCAGGAGGAAAGTGTGCCAGGTTTTGACAAGAAAGCTAGTAAACATCGTCAGGGGTTTGTTCAAAGAAATCATTTCTTAAAAGGCAATTTTATCTCACCCACATGGCGAATAAACTCAGACTGATTTTATTTTTCTGTATTTCCAGTTAGATTATGGAACTGCTATTAAAAAAAAATTAAAAAATCCCCTCTTTAACAAAAAGATAAGCCTATTCATTCTGATCACATAAAGCTCTAGAGATTTGAGCAGTTGGAAGGAAAAACTCATTAAAATGTGCCCCCTGACATTAGATTCACACAGATGCTTTATTTTTAATTGAGTATGGGTTTCCAAATGCTCTAAAATTACTAAATTTAGTTTTTGATTCACTTTTTACGCAGTACTCTGAACTTCACTGGAAGTCAACAAATGTGAAAAAACAAAGAACGAACGAAACATTCATTTAGTATGTTCTGTTTCAAACGAGTAACACAAAAAACAATTTGATTATTTAAAAGGTAATTTTTCAAAAACATGCACCAACTAGCTGTAACTGAGCATATCATTCCTGTGAAACCATTTGTGCGATGTGCAGGCACGAAGCATAAGTTGTTAGCAAACGCATGCAGTTGGTTAGGCAGAGTGCAGGTAGTGTTTAAGCAGACCACAGGTTTCCAGAAAGTGCAAATTAAATGAGAACCGCAGGCGACAACAGCTCAGCAAGCACAGGCAGATGGAAAGAAATGGTAAAGGGGAGATAAAAGAGGCTTCTCTAAAAAATACAACTCATGCAATGCAGTGGGAGAACAGCAAGGAAAGAAGGAAAGAACATTGTGTCAGTTTTCAAAGTGGTTAGAACTTCAACGCTTAAGCTTTCTGGTGGTTGTAAGAGAGCCGTTTTTTTAAATAAATAAAATGCCAAGGTGACTCTAACCTGCTCTTTACATTTTTAAAACACAACATATGTGCAGGAAAAATGATCTCCTGATGGAAAGCCTGCTTTGACCATATGCTCCCTTGTAGCCTCCCACCCCCAAGTGGAATTTAGAGTTCAACAAAGGGAGAAGTGGTTACATAACCATTACAATCTGAGACGGAGGGAAAAAAAAAGTAACCTGACATTAGCTATCTTGTGTCACCACATGCTTAAAAAGCAGAATCTGTGTTTGCCTCGAAGGTTAAAACAGGTCAGAATGACAGATGGCTACAACAGACCAGCCTTTCCTTTACAAAGCACCGTTTTAGGCACGCAAACTGGTAGAATTACAGATTAATAATGCAGCGTTCAAATAAAGAGAAAGATAGCAAATCCTTTATTATTCATATGAGGACACATTTGTCATTCAGGGCATGATGACAAAATAAAGACAATACAAAAAGTCACTGACATGAACTGCCGTCTTTAATAAAATCCTTTTCAAATCTTACAAAAAGGCAGAAAAAGTAACAACAGACACTTCCTGCAATTATTTTTTTAAAATAATACTGACATTCTCTTCTTATTCATCCATAGCAAGAGCCATCAGAACCCATGTTGGACCCATGTTTCAAAGACACAGAAGGGCCTTTTAGGAGGGTAACTGCAGAGCAAACTGAAGGTCAATGTGCATAGTCTTAAATATGCACAAATAATTGCTTATTGATTAATGTAAACATCAAAGCCCAATGCAACTCGGTGAGGTTTAGTGACAGCAGAAACCTTATGCATAGCTTACAAGAGGCAACTAGTGGCAGACTGAAATGTACAGTGATGTGAAAACAACTTTCAACACCTTACAGATTTCTCCTGATTTAGCTTTTTTTTAACTTTGCCATACTTAAACCTAACCAAACCAGCCCAGTCATTTGTAAAAAAAAAAAAACAAAGAATGAAAACAAAGGAAGAAAAAGTAATCAAAACCATCTTAAATAAAAAATTAACCTTAATAAATCAAATTTTTTGACATTATTTGAATCAAGGGTTAAAAAAATCTCTAAGTAATTTTAAAAAATTTAACAGATGGGAAATAAATCGCAGTAAGATCATAATTTTGTAAAGTACACATGTCCTTTGTGTGAATTGGTGGGCCACCTGTTTTTTTTATTTATTTGCGTTATCTTTGATATTGAGGCTTGTTTGATTATCATTAACAATTAAGCAATGACAAACCAAAAGAAATCTACAAGTGAAAAAAAATGCTTGCCCACAGTACTATAAATAATATGAAAAAATATCTTAGGAAAGAAAAACATCAAAATCCGAAGCAGTTTCTATCAAACATTTTTCTCCACTTACTTTCACTTTATAATTTATTGGAAATGAAAAACTACAGAAGCACATGACTAAAGAACTTCAAGCGATTAAATATTTGTGTCAGAGAACATCTCAATGGAAAAATCACATAACTTAATATGTACACAGAAGTCTATAAAGAGAGAACAAGGCCAAGGGTTTTCTAGACCTGAGCAAACAGATTCTCAGGAGTTTTGTAGTCTGAGATTAGGATTGAGGGCAGTGTTAAAGAGGCAATGACTTAATGTAGTGAGTAGACTACTACAAAGCAAGGTTGATTGTGGGTAGTAGCAGTAGTAGTAGAAGTAGTAGTAGTAGTAGTAGCAGTAGCAGTAGTTGGTAGTAGCCCTAACACCATGAGAATGTGGAGGTTTGGGGTCAGAGAGGAGAGTGAGAGAGCCCCGAAGCTGTCAAAAAAACAGCTGGACGTTTAAACGTCAAAGGCACTGAGGAAGAACTCAGGACAGGAACAGGAAGCCCCGGCACAGGAAGCACATCATCAGTGAGTCAACAGCTTAAGCCGTGTGATCCAACTGACCAGTAGTGAGCGCTCTGCTGGGGTGCGCTTTGAGATGGGGCTTACGGGGGCCTTTTTCGTGTCCTCCTGGTAGGGGATGGTGGCGCTGTTGTGGAGGTCTGAGTTGGAATAGTAGCAGCTGTGTCGGATGCGGTCCACTCGGACGAGCTGACGCTCCCTCGCGGGCCTGTAGGGCGAGGATGCCGACGGGACTTCCTCGGCAATGGTGGGAATGCGCTCGTTGCTGAGGTATCTGTACAGCAGGTCCTCGCCTAAGGAAGGAAGACGGTGAAAGATTCTCAGCAAAGAGATGAGGGGGAAAATATATAAAGCTAGCAAAATGTTTAGATAAAAACTGAGAACTCAAAAGATAGTCAAGAAAATCCTCTACATTCCTTGTTTTTTTTTTAATATGCAATTTTAGTAGAAATTTCTTTAAACTGCTGCAGTTCAGCCAAAGGACTAAAATGTCCTGGATAATAAAACACTGACAAACATTTCCATGGATCACTTTCATTAAATATTTAAAGAATCACTTGTACTGACACTTTAATCCAGAGAATGGATTAAAGTTTATAATAGAGATCCACAGAAAAATTGTCTGGTGATCAAAATCGACTGATTTGACAATTAAAGAATTCTGATTAGTGGTTAAAAGCCGTTTCTCTGTGAACATATCAACACTCCCTAGAGTGGAAGTTATTACTGAAAGGAGAGCAACTGTTAGTTTCAAATTGCATAATAGTTTCAATTGTATTTAAACATAAAAAAATATATATAATGTTATACCTATTCAGAAAACTGGAGAAAGTATCGAATTGCCCGTTTCTCACGGAAACATAAGAATTTGTTAAAATCAGTATAAAATGGCTGCAGAGTTAGCAAACTGGTGATTAAAAATATGAATACCTTTTCTGCCATGTGCCCAAGGCTTGGCGTATGTGTCCACTACTGCAACACAAGTATCTGCTGGCATGGACAGTGGCCTCGGCTTACCTTGAGACAAGAACGTCACATTTGTAAGTTCTATTTTCAGAACGTTCCGAGTCCTTATGGATCAGTAACATATTTATTCAAGATACCGACCACGTGAAGCCTTGTGCTCCCTCATTCTGGGCTGGATGACGGTGGCTTCGATGGGACATCTGGGGTTTAACTTGTCATAATCTGTGATGGTGGTACGTTGTCTGCTCTCCTGGTCCAGGAAGGAGTTGGGTGACTCAGAGCCCTTTGGTCTTTTACTGATGCTGGAAAGTGAGTCTGTTCTCATTTCTCTGCACGCAGAAACAAATGTTTGCTTATTAATCACAGCTCAACCCACATTTCTATGGCATCAAAAGTAGATCACGATGACTTACAAATAAAGTGTTACATGAACAAGTCTAATCCAAGTGAACCGAAGAGAAAAGTGTGCAGTGTGGGATGCAGAGTGGGCTGAAGATGACCAGAATGTGTAGTAGTGAGGAAAAGAAGTGAAAACATGACTGCAGCCCACTATTTATGAATCAGGTCTAAATATGTCTGATCTTAAAAGATGTTACATCATAAGATGTTGTTGAGAAGCATTTCTTCAGCAATTCCTGACTAAATTTCCCATTTTCAGCCTTTAAACTAACTTTAAAATATAAGATACCACAGGTCACCATGAATTTGTGGCATATATTTCTGTACCGCATTGGCTTTGTATAAAAAAAACAGAAGCTACAACAAAAACACACAAAAAAGAAAAGAAGGTAGGACACAAAAATGAAAAAAGAGATAAATACATTAAAATAAAGCAGACCTAAGAAAGGAGACATTAAAAAAAGGAAGAAAGAAAAAAATACATAAGAAATGAAAGGACATAGCAGACAAGGAAACGAGACATAAGACACACAAAAGGTAGCAAACATAGATGGACACAAAGAAATGGAAGTAATTTAGGAAGCATTGAAGTTATTTTGACACAAGGGTAGAAAGTAATGCACAAAGGAGAGAGGAAAGTAGACCACAAGAAGGATTTGAACACATGGCTCACCGTGGAGAGTACGGCATTGGAGGCGGTGGAGGAATGTACAAGTCCATAATAGCTGGCTTCTCCTTTTTAGTGGATCCATTAGCTGAACTGGAGGGGGACTGGGATCGGATCAGGGAGGAATTATTCTGGGAAATAAATATTTTTACATAATTTATTACATCCTGATTACATGGTGCGGTCCTCAATAAATCCAGCTTCAGCTTCAATCACGGTCAAAACAAAAGATTTTTTTATTTTTTTAAGTTTTTGGCTTGTGCTTTTTCCACCTTCAAATATTGCCTAAATATAACTTGTTGGTAAAAGGGAGGAGCTCACCATGTGTGGTGAGATGTTTAAGTGCTTGTGTGTGTCTACAAGTATAAATTTTCTTGCTTGAGGTATGGAAAGATTGTAAGTGAAGTCTAAAATAAACTGCAAGACATTCACTCATTTACCACAGTTATGTTTCCCGACTCAACAACTAAATATTTGGCTTTTATCTGCTGCAGTTCTCAGCCTCAAATGGAAAAGCGGGTTCCTGTTACCCAGTAATTAATATAACAATAAAAACTTACTGTTTCATATGGGTTCCTATTAAAATACATCAAAATCATATAGTAGAACTGAATCTTTGTGAGTCAGGCTGAAAGATGTGTCTCTGTTTTGGCTTTGAAGCCTCATTATCAAAGATAAACCTAGATGTCTAACTCTGATTTCCTCCAGAACCTGTTAAAACAAGCTGCAGGCGTTTATGGTCCCCATTGTTTCCTGAACCCTCTCTCTGCTGCTTAAAGTTATCAAATCTGTTATTCTCTCATCTTGGCTTCTCAGGTTATCAAGCAGGCCACGCGTGATAGCACAGTTCCACAGCGTGAAAACTGGAAGTGTAGGATTACAGCGGGCTAATAGACTGACTGTATGTTAAAACAGGAGTCAGCCTCATGTCAGGTCTGATGGGCTCACAAGATGAAGTAGAACAAATGTACATCTCTTACAGGTCGCTTCCGTTTATTATTTTTAATAACACTAGAATGTTCTAGATTCAGCCAATTATAAAAATCAGATGATGATCTGAATAACTACAAAAAGAGAGACATTTTCAAGTGATGATTTTATCTATTAAAGGAAAGGAAAGTAATCTTGTACAAATCAAACCACCCTGAGAAAATCCACAAAGAGAGTGTCCAGCATTAGGTCCTGACCCTAAGTTTAAGTACACTTTGGTCATTCGGGATGATCTCAAGCACAGCAGCAACCTTCATCTTTACGTGGCTCGGAAAAGGACATCTTGAAGTGGCTTTGTCAAAATATCAATGCTGTGGTAAAACCCTAAACCTGTCGCTCAAGTTCAAATCAATTCTACACAGAGTAATAAGTTAAAATTCCCTCCACAGCAATATAAAAGACCTAGAGCTAATCATTACAAAGCGCTTGATTACAGTTATTGTTAACCGGTCAAGTTTAGGATGGAACAACTTTTCCACAGAGCCAGGCGTGTTTGGGCACCTTTTCTCATTTATAAAATTGTTTTAAAACTGTATCTTATATTCATCCAGAATGTATTTTGACCATAATTATAATAATTTGAAAATCTGAAACAAGTCATACAAATAATGTAAAAATAAGAAAAAGAAAAAAAAATCATGGATGGGAGAAGAACTTTATTTGCTTCTCATTTCCCAGTTACCTTTAATGGTTTGTGATGTTTTTTCTAGGAAAAATAAAGGAAGTTTACTATTTTATGCTCCTATATTTTTGTAATAAAACACCTGGGTTATTTTTTGTGTGTGTGTGTGTGTGTGTGTGTGTACTGAAATAAGCTAAACAGACCCAAATGCTACATCAGGTGGCTTTATCTATTAGACTGAATGACTTCATGGGAGTTTCTTTTGCTCTTTTGTTGTGCCTAAAGATAAAGCTCAATAGTGTCTTGAGCTCAGCCAGCAGCATTCTCAGGGTGGCTCTGTCTCAACATGCTTATTCTGGAACCAACTCCCTAAAAAGCTAATAATTACTTGACAGCGATTAGCTTGACATGAAGAAAGAGATGTTGTCTGCAAGTACTCACCTGAGGTACGGGGGGCTTCCAGCGCATGTTCTTAAGCGGGGCGGGGGTGAAGGTTGTCGTTCCTGTCGGCCTCTTCTTCAGTAGTAGGACCACGCCTTTGGGATCTTCTCTCAGTTTGAAAACAAGGTTTTTCAACTGCCAGCCAACCTGATCAAATAGGCAAAGAAAGAATAATTTTACACAAAACTATTAATGTACAAAATAGTCCTAAAATAAGCAAAGGTTGCATTCGAGTAAATAAAATAAGACAGTGATTGAAACACTTAAGAATAATTTCTTATTCAAGTTTTAAGAAATGACTATGCATGCATGCATATGCATATTATTAGAAAATATTGATAATATAATATATAATTGTCTTTGAAACACTGCTGTAAACAGTAAGGAAACAGAAAAAAATAGGTGTTACTTGGAGATAAAATTAATTCTGAGTATAAAGCAACAGTTAGGTTTCATGTGTGCTCTGTGGATTTCAATCTTATTGAGTCTAGCCGAGGGGTTATTGCTACCTCTGCATACACCAAAATAAGTGTGACCTCCACAGGTTTATATAGCCAAAATAGTGCTGCTCCTTCTTGTAAGGTGTCAATCACACTAGATATAACAAGACAGAACCAATTCCTAATCTTGTTACCATTACTACAACTTGTACTTAGTTCACAATAATAGATTAAGCTCACCACTGTTTGCTGGTTGACCTGAATCACTTCATCCCCTGCATGGATCTTTCTCGAAAGGTCTGCAGGAGACTGGAAAAGAAATGTAGACAGAAATTATTTCTCTAATTGTTTTCTCATCACATCGAGGCCAGACAGGATCAACTTGTTGTGATTTGCGATGATTCAGATTCTGATTCACATTCAGAGATCGGAGGCGTTAAGATCTCACTGTTGATGTGATGCTTTTGCATTAGTCACCGGCTTGTTGTGGGCTAAAAAAGGGCAGGCTTTTCTGTAGACGCTGTTTGTGACATTTTCTTACCAGTGAAAACACAAACAACTCCCCTTACACAACCCTTTTCTCCTTCGGATTTTGAAACTTTCTTTTCCCACGTCAAACAAGGAGGAGGATAAGAAAAAGGCTCAGACGTAAATAAATCCTTCAAGGAGAAAGGCTGAATGTGTTTTCTTCTTTTTTTTAAGTTCACAGTTGTACTTACATGCTCTGTAGTGCCAGTGATGACATGCAAACCATCGTACGTCGACTTGATGTACATTCCCTAGGTTGAAAAACAAACACCCAAAACCTTAATTGTGGTTGTGGTTTAAACACAATATTCCCAGAGGGAGACGCATGGATGACGGATAAGTGGAAGGCCACAATCTGACGTGCATTTCATGCATTCCTGGGGAATTATTTAAAAAAAAGAAGCAGGATTTGACAAACTCATATGAATTCCTTACCAGTCCCTCGCCTGGTTTGATGTTGGTCAGCTGGACTTCCTCCAGACAGGCAGATTGGCTCATGAGGGGGTCGGATGTGGTTCTCACGGTCTGGTCACAGATGTTGTTCAAAGTCTTGGACTGCAGAGGGACAGGTACAGCAAAATGACTCGAGAGGAGGTGGGCAAAGAAGTCTAGGACCTTAGTAAACTGTGATCAAGCTTATTTCATATGCAGAAATTATATGCTATGACCTTTACTGTCATTGGGAAGACTGTTAACTTGACTGTTCTCCCGAAAACATCCTATTCAACATGCCTTGCTGCACAAGAAAATGTTCACAGTGTGCTCTGTTTAATTAAAAATTGTGTGGAAGGAAAATGTATGTACAACTAAGACAGGTGTAGCCTTGAAAAGATTTTGACCCAAAGCCCATTCAAGCGCTCGGAAATAGATTTAGAAGGCAAAGACAATGGTTGGACTCAGTTGTTCAGTAGTAAAAAGATGCTGCAATAATGCATTCCTTCAAGTAAAAAGAGTAATGTACTGAGCAGATATACTATACAGTACTAATATACTTTTAGATAGCCCAATTATTCTGCCAAAAGACTCGAGAGAGTGTCAGCAACAGGAAACCCTGATTGATGGCGGGGGCGTAGTAGAGCCACCCCCTCTGCTGGCAACTGCTCTTTGCACTCAGAAAATGACCTGATCTGCTGAAAGCATTTGACACAATTGCTTTGGTAAGAAAAAAACACATAAGGTTTTTTTCTGCAGTATAAGACTTTATAATGGAACGTCTGGTTCTCATTTGGTTTACATTTTATGGACTTGCAGCAAAATACATGGCATACTTACAACTTCCAGAATCTTTTCTTCCATCTCATAGACGCTGCAGTCCTGTTACAGGAGAGAAGTGACAACAGATTAAACTTGTGAGCAGTAAACAACAGAGAGAGAAACTTTTCTATCACTTGAGGGAGAGAGACAGAAAAAGTATATGGTTCAGCTAAAAACGATATAATCAGAATCCCATATATAGAACGAAGAAAAATGGGGAGAACCCACAAATAAACAGCTTGTAGTGTAAAATTACCCCTTTGGCTACGTTTTGTGGATGCCATAATTGTATAAGGATCTCTTTGGTTCATTTTAGAGCTCTGGAGCTTAAATGGTTCTTAAGCGGATATAGTGATGACATAAAGATAACAGCAGGGGCAAAATGTGTGATTGTAGTCTGAGAAGTTGCCGACTGAAGCCATTTTTCCTCCCCAAGCAAATGTAATGCAAAATGCCACAGTTCCTTCTTACAAGCAGGAAACGTTGGCATGATACTGACTGATTAGATGTAAAACTGCATCTCAATAAATTACAATATAATTGAAAAACTCTTAGCTGCAAGGCATAACCATAAAATTAACAGAAATAAATGTGTGTAATACATTAATAAAAGAAATTCACTCTTTGAAACCTTGAGATGATATTTACCTGTGAGAAATGCTCCAAAGAAATCAGCTAAGTCAGCGTGGAAACTGTCCACTTTGTCCTGACAGCTTTAACATGACTGGATTTGGCACAGCTGAGGCAGTAAAACTGTGTGTATTTTTTTATAAGCTACCCCAATTTCAGTCTTTGTTCACAACACAGGACAACTGTCTGTTGAGTCCAGACAGCTGGAAAAAAAAATCTACTAAACCTTAATCTCTTATTTCTTCAAAGTCATCAAAAGCCACAAACTACTGTCAACACAAAGTAAAGAAAACTGTTATGACGTGTGGGAGCATGTCCCAAACACAAAAGCAGTTCTGTTGGTCTTTGTAAATCCATTGTGCAGACAGTGAATGGGGGTCGAGAACATTTCTCTGTATTTCCATAGCTTTGCACATTCCACAGGGTTAAAGGGGAGCATCTGTTTGCAAAAGCACTTGGCCTGCCATACTGCTGATTTGTTTGCACTGACAAGAACTGCATGGCCGTATGTGGGAGAAGCATCTTATAACTCCTAAATATTCTCAAAGTTTACATAATTTAAAAGAACTATTCATTTATTATTGTACATTTAATGTTGCTTTGTTTTCATTGGTTGAAGTAAAATAAAATGCTATTACAAACATGGTATCCTCCCATTCTTAAAAAAAAACCCCCAAAAAAAAACGTTTCCATGGAATCTATTTTCTAATGTCAGCCTACACTATATGGTGGTTTCAGAAAGAATCTATGCTTGCATAAACAAGCAACTGCATATTTCCTTCAAGAATGAGGCCCGTGTTTGGAGGAAAACATGACTGACTGAGCCAAGAGGAATGGACTAAAAATACATGTTTCAAGAGATCTCGAAACAAAACAGTTTAATTACAGGCTGCAGACATAATCTGGCCAGTCTGCCATTAAACATTTACTGAACCTTCTTATCACAAATATAAAACAAACTGAAAGCAGGGCAGCATAGTAACTAAGTACTGTGAGACAGTGAGGACCAGTTCCCAGGATGCACTGATCCCTTAGATTACACATACTCCCATAACCAGCATGGATCAGATGACTGCGGGCAGCTTTGATCTGCTAGCATGAAGTGACCGAGGGACAGTTAAAAAAAAAGAAAAGAAAAATCCATATGCTTCAAGCCTGGATTCCTGATATTTTTTTTCATGTAAAGCAATGATTTCAACATTTTATCTTAAGTTATCCTGCTTAATTATTTTCCCACTAATACATATTAGTGGGCAAAACATTTCTGACTAATATTTTAGAGTCAGAAAGGTATGAAACAGTTCATTAAACTTGTTGTTATTGTTTTTCAAAATGGGTAAGTCATTTTTAAATGTACTTTTCTGACCTATAAGAAATGAGCGGAGTCACTCTCACAAAAATAGGAAGCCCTCCCATATATGGATGATGATGTAGTGTCTGAAACAGCGCCCTGTTGAAGATGCTCACTGTTAAACACCGTTTTACCGGATGAGTGGCTGTTCAGTTGCAACACAAAAAAACCGACACCCTTTGTTTAGAATGTTCAGGAAATATGGATGAACTCTATAAAAGTAAATTGGTGAAGAGGATGAACTCCTCCAAACTCACTAACCCACTGTTAAAAACATACTGTTTTGTAGGATTATTTACCAGTTTATGAACTGATATGAAACTCTTATACTGTAACGTCTTCAGTCATATCGTCCAGCCCTGGTTTCAAGTGACTCCAGACAGACTGATATTATTTATTTTAGTGTGACTGATACTGTCTTCAGAATAACATTTTGACATACGTTATTTAAACAAGTAAAATTTGGGCTGATTATGCATAAATTGCCTTGCTGATATACAGTATTTCGGAGTTACTTTGTTTACATTTTATATTATGGAGTAACAGGATTATATTATAAACTTTCATTTTCAGTGAAGCTGCATAGTTTCCCTGACAGTGCTTTGTCCTGAGTGAACACTGTGTTATGGACTGTTGCTCGAGTTTGCATTCCAGACATAACTTAATATTTTTGAGCTGTGTTCCAGGCTGGCTTGCAGTTGCTCATTTCTTTGACGTTTCTTACAAAGACGCAAAAATGTACCCAACTATTGAGGAACAAGTTGGAGCAATAAAATTTGCATTCCCTGTAAAAGCAGGAAGCCTAAAATCGTTGCTCCTTTGAAAGACAATGACATCCACTCTGCTCGGTCGGTCAGCCAAACATTGGTAATGTGTTCTCAGCTTTATGGCCCTGAACACTGGCTTCATTCAAGCGCAACATATAAATTGCATGATCTGAAAAGGTCCAACTCAAGGCACAAGTTCATGAATAGCCTGAGCCAACATCAGACCGTAGTTCCCCATCGTCATAAAACCAATCAGCGAGTCAGTCTACTGTGCACCCAATTTATTAACCAGTGGTCTTCAAGGTGAATGAAGTGAGAAAGTCTTCTAAGTACTTATGGCAGTTTTTTTATACAGTTGTATTTTATGATGAAATTAGTTATTTGCTATGTGCAGACCAAACTGCTTCTCTGCTCAGGCCATGAGAAAAAACGATTCGCTCAATGATTTTGAGACTTTCAGCACCAGCAACCTCTGCACCCGGCATGGCAGTGTGGGAAATGTATACCCCCCCACTTCTCTTCCAACGACCATGACTGTTGGAAGAGAAGAGATTTACCACAGTAAATCAGCAAAGGTGATGAAATCCCAGACCCTGGCAAAGAAATAGGCACTCTGGGAAAGGAATTTATTTCAAACCAATAAGCCCCTAAAATGACACCTGGAGTCTCAGCAGTCATGTTCACAAGAAGTATAAACTGCTCAATGCAAACCCTTAAACGATGAAAGGCCATGCATTCAGACTGCAGAATTGTGTGCAATACAATAGTGCCAACAGCTGGGAGATTCTGCATTAATCTAAGAGAGAAGAAATAAGAAATAAAATGTCTGGAAGCTGCAGAAGAGACCAAAACAAAAACCACATGGCAAAAAGAAGACGGTAGCCCGAGGATGGTTGCCAGTTTCCTTCTAAAGAACATAAGTGGAGTTTTATGCAACAAAAAAAAAATACCAAAAAGAAAACCAACACCAAGCAATAAACAACTCCTTGCTGCGGGGCCCGGGAGGGTCACCTCATTAGCCAGCATGAGGGGAAAAACATCCCAAGAAAAACACTGGCTTCTGCATTAATGTACTCAGACCGCTGGCTTCAGGCTTTGTGTCATGGCTGCCAGACTAGATTTCCTCCAACTCTCTTTTAATGTGAATGTCTGTGCCTGGGGGTTAATGTGTGCTCAGTGGAAAAAGGCTATTATGTGCATGTTTTCGTGGTTTCAGGTAAAAGTGTGATGTTTTTGGCATGCAGACCTGCTGAACTGTGGTGGTCAACTCCAGGCACAGCTGTATGATCTTGTTCTTGGTAGTTGTGAAGTCACTGATCCCTGTGAGAGGCGTCCTATAGTAAGAAGAGAGAGAGAGAGAAAAAAAAAAGTAAAGAGAAGATTGGAACAGGCCAATTTTTTTCCATAAATGGTCTCTATCTGTGATTAGTGCATGTTGAGTACTAAAAAAAAATCCCTATTTATTGAACAATTAAAAATGCAATAATTCCAACTATTTCCATTCCAACAAAACACCAAACGACAGCATGTGCTTAATGTACTTTTTCAAGACTATTGAAACTTAATAAAGGTTGGAGAGAAATGCTTTTATACATAAGTAGAAGATAACTTTGTATTTATTTTAGATAGATTAAAAACTACTAGCTCAGTTTTTTTTGCATTACAGTTTTTAGGGAAAAAATCTGAAGGAAAACTGGAAATCAGTATATGCCAGCAAAGATCTGATTGGTGCACATCTATTGAAAACTTGATATAGGCATCGCTAGAGACTCTAAATCAGCAAACAAGTAATACTGACAACCTGCTTGATACGTTATGTTTATAATGCAAAAAATGTTATGGAACTAGTCAACTGGAGAGGATACCGTCATCTAAATCAAAAACTGAATAACAGCTATATATAATACAGAACTTTGTGGAGAAAAGTCTGACTTCCTTATTACCCTCCAATAACGATTTGGAAGATGCTGGCATAAGATACGGGACAAAAAAGTTATCGTACCTGAAATCAAACCAACAAAACTGGTACAGGTACCCAATTTTCAGCTAGTTAAGGTGCGTTTAACTGGATGATGCTCTGGTATATGAGCCAATACTCGGGGGTAATGGAGTGCAGTCACCTGTCAAGCCAAGCTAGGAGGCTCTTTGCAGCACCAATCAGCTCCACCACAGAGGTTAGGAAGTCATTTGGTGGCTTGCGAGACATGCTTCCCTCAGATGGGGGGCTTTTTCTGCGATCATTTGTAGCGATGTGAAGACTGTTGGTTGCAGCTCTCATCCTCACGACGAGATTCTTCAGATTATCCGTTTCCACTCCATAGTTCTGAAATGAGATTAACAGGTTAGAAGCTTTTGAATTAGAAAAATACTTTATAAAGATGTCAAACAGTTTAAATAACACAGTCTGAAAATATGAGAGTCCCACTCATTTCCCTTAAACAGAGAAGTCTTTTTAGTCCTGGGAAAAAAAAAAACATGTTTTCTGTACTGTAGATGGATGTAATCATTTCTCTGAGAGAATCTACTGGAGAAAGATTTGACAGTTTATTTTCTCCTTTGTGAAGGTGAGCTTTTTCTATTATTATTTTAGCATATGTTTTTGGAACTTATGCTGTTCTCTTGTCTGTGAGAATAGCAGTTATATATATATATATATATAACCTCCCTGTGAGTCTGCAGAGATTTTTTTTTTGACGCGCACTAGCAATCACCTGATTTCTATCGGGTTTGCATTCTTGAGCCCAAGTTGCTTCCTGCCTTTGCATTCCTGTTATTTGTGGAGAATTCACAGAGACAAGGACGCTATAGTCGGCAATTCCAAACGTCGCTGAGCCGAGCACAAATCAGTGCCAAATTGAGCAAAAGTCACTTTTTGTTTAAATGTAATGCATGACAGAAGCAAACTAATGTTTTTGACTAAACAAATGGTATTAGAATAAAATGTTTGCTATGAGTAAACAGTGGTCTGGCTCTCATTTAGCATCAGCTTACATTGTGCTGAATTTGTGCCAGCAGCACTGCTTTATAATGACATGCCAGTTGCATAATGTGCTTCCCAAAGAGTAAAACGGCACGTGTTTGGCAACCGTTGCCCAGAAAATCTGTTTTCTTTTATTCTGCTTTCAAACATCTGCTCCAAAAAGAAGTATATACAAACTGATTCACTAATCTTCTGTCCCAAGAAAAACACTAGGAATATTTGAGTATTCAAACAGCAGCTCTAAGTGGCTTTGTTCCTGTAACACTTGCACGCTAAATGGCTTATAGGAACAATAACATATGCAAACACATTCGAAGAACTTAAAAAAAGAAGGGGACATCATCTGAGTCTTTGGCTTCACATTTACATAGAGTTAAAGTGCAACTTTAACATAAAGGGGATTTGAGCATTTTCCAAGACAAACGCCTCTCCTGCCTTCTTATTAGCAGTTTAATCACACACACAGGAGCTTTGACTTTTTTCACAGATGTCTAGAGAGCTTTTGTCCTACTAGCAGAGCAAAAAAAAGAAGAAGAAACTCCTTTAGTGTAACTTTAACCTTGCCTCCTGATTACAAATTCTGGATTTTTTTTACCCTTTTATTTTATGTTTTTCACTTTTCTCTTAGTTTTTACTTTAGAAGATAGCAGAGATAACTGCATTACCACTATAATGTGGCAATGCAGTAGTACAAGACATTACAAATCTGCCTTCATTTAGAGTCTCAAAGTTTCAGAAACAGAAAGTTTCATTCAAGAATAGAAGATACTTCTTGTTTAATCAAACCTTAGAATTATTTTTTGCAAAACGCTTGAAGCAAAACAGTAGAATCTCACTTCCTTTAGAGTTTATGACTAACGTGTAGTGGCTAAGCATCATGTAAGAGGATATCATGATGTGCTGGAGAGCTGGAGGAGTTTGAGAACAAATCCTGGCATGTTGGCTTTCAACACCAGCTCTGCAGAAGACATCAGTGAAAGAGAGATGTCCAGTAAAAATGTTTAATGTTTGTCTTCGTCCCCAGACAGCCATTAGAAGCCCTCTACTTTTTGGGTGTAAGAGAAGCATGAGCTTTGGTTTCCTGAAGGGTTCATGTGGGAACATCTATCTTGTAATTTGGGCTTGAATGTAGCTTCATGCCAAAAAAAGGTTAAATCTTTGATATTATATATGTATATGCATAAACATTTAAACGAAAAGGAGAAAATGAAAAAAGAAGGGTGAAGTGTCACAAAGATTACCATGACAGGAAATGTCTGACTTAGCAGCTAATAGAAAAAGGAGGAGCATGTGTGGTGTTGATGTCTTCAGTTCCTGTCGGTTGCAATGACCTTGTCTCAGTGAAAGCTAATTAAATTTGGGGGGCTTCACTTCCTCCCAAGGGACATGTAGAAATTTTAAGCCATTCTTAATAAGGAAACCTCTAATGAACACAACCCGCAAACCTGCAGAGCCTCAGTCAGAGGTGAAAGGTTGTTGAGAGACCAAAATCCATGGTTTTGAATTCAACAGAAGACAAACAGACGGGGAAGTTTATGTCTGTCACATACTTTGCATTTGAAAGAACACTGCAGGGTAATTCAGGATAGAAAGTATTAGAACTACTTTCTTCTTGCTACCAAGGCGACTGTGGCTCTGTGGATAGTGTAGTCGTCTTATGATCGGAAGGTTGTAGGTTCGATTCCAGCTTCCTCCTGCCACATGTCGATGTGCCCCTGGGCAAGGCACTAAACCCCAAATTGCCAATCGAGCTGTGTATCGGTGTATAAATGTGTGAGCCTTTGAGAGTATGAATGGGTGAATGTGCCTCTAGTGTGAAGCGCTTTAAATGGTCAAATATGATTGGAAAAGCACTATATAAGTTCAGTCCATTTACCATGATGCAAAACATTGCATAGATGTACACAAACCTGACTCTACAGGTTTGTGTACTACAGTAAGGATAAACGTCCTTGCATCAATTCAGCAAGGACGAGTGAATGCTAAAGCCATAGACATAAACAGACAGATGTGCAGTAGTCAAGTGCTTCCATGTGTCTACTACATTAGACACATGTGTCTACTACAGTCGTTATGCACAAAGAATTTAAAGAGCAACCCCATAAAGGATGAATTACACCTCTCAGTTGTTTGAAGGTGTAGGAAACCAAATAAAACATATTGTACATATGTGTCAGATATTTCAGTCTATATAGTTTATTTTTTTAAAGATTAGTTGTTCAGTGCTGATTTAAGATGTAAAAAGTACTTTATTAACCCAAATAAAATGCACTGTTATTTGTGTTTGTAATGTGATAAACATGAGTGACGAAGGTGCAGGAATACTTTTGCAAGGGCTCTATATAATAAATCTAACAGAGCGAGATATTCTGAGATATTCAACATTAATTTTTACCAGCCATATTCATGACTCAAAAAATAGATCATCAACGGTTAAGATGTTTAATCGTGGTAAAGATTTTTTTTTGTTGATGCTTTAAAGAAAGTGGTTCCGACCAGGTTCAGAGCCAAACCTCTGCTTCAGAGCGGGACCCAGACACTTTCACGCTGAGGAGACTTCAAACTGCAAGTTTGTTTGCAGCAAAGAACACACCATACGCAAGCGATTAATGTAAAGTGTTTTAGGAGAACACCATGTCAGAACTGCTGACACTGATAAAAATGCAAAGACCACAATCTGGACCCTTTAAGACACAGGAAGTGATAAAACTCTAAATCGATCCCATCTGCTGGAAAACCTAGGTTTCTTGGAAAACGAAGCACGGAGGGGTTTGCAATTTTCTTTTCATGCAGAGACGCTAAAGGAAGACCTTTTTTGTTTAAACTTTTTTTCTTTTTTTTTTTTGGACTGCTGGAATGAGACAGAAGAGGTGAATAGCTTAAGACAAAAATCCTTCCACTGCTTTAAACTGCCAACAAAAGCACTAAATCTTTATGAACTCCTCTGGCCCTTTTGCTCACTGATACTGTTGTGTGGAAAATGATAAAAAATAATTGTCTGGAAGTAAATTAAAGTCCTATGGCCACATTTTAAGAATAATCTGTTTAATCACTGAAGACGGACATCAAACTGAACACATTTACATTCACTTACCAAAGCACAAAGCAAGTCGACGGCCTCTAGGACCAGTTCCTGGTGTCCAATCCTTGCAACGCCCAGCTCCTCCAAGTCTTGATGAGTGATCTTTAATAGCTGTTCTCCACTAATCTTTTCCCTCTCAAAGTTACTAATATACTGCTGCAAGCTGTCATCCAACCCTGGAAACAGACAAAAGGGGAAACATAAAGTTTCTGTAGAAAAAAAAAAAAACACCCTCAAAAATAAAATTAAGTTTTTCGCTTAAAACAGTTTAGTTGTTAGTAGCAGAGCAGAACACGAAAGAGGAAACAATCTCTGTAACAATCGTCGTTGCCCTGAACATTGCAAATTGATCCAGACTCTGAAAAATCACAATTTTCTTAACACAATACTAATACATATTAAGTAATATTTCTAATATCATGAACATAACATCCTGGTTGATTCTACTTTTTTGATAGCTGCTGTTTTTTTTTTTTTTTATTTCATTGTGCTTTCTTATACAATCACAATAAAGGAATTATTTTCTATTCTTTTAGTGGAACACCTTCTTCAACCTTAATTTTCTGTTTGAATAATCAGCGGCATATGCATAAATAAGCACCCAATGCTATTGTGACAATGGTTTAAAAGCTCATCCAAATTATGTTCAATTCACATTCGAGTTGGTTTTGGATGGCCTCTTGAGCTAACCCTTTATTTGAAGGAATATGAACAAGACTGTCATGACACCCTCATAAACATGACATAACACCTGTCATGAACATGAATAAGCCTTTATGATTATTTATGACTGTTGTCATAAAGCGTCATTTGGGAAATTATGACACTTTTAATACAAAGTTGACATTATTCAAAATGTCTTCGTTTTGACAACTTGGCATTAACCAAGAAATAATGGTCTAACATAAATTTGTTATAAAAGTATTAATGATTAAACTTTAGCTTTAATAACATAAAGCGACATATTTTTTTAAAGTTTAATCAGCAAGACCTTTATAACAAATGTATGTCAGATAATGATTTCTAATGTCAAGTTGTCCTAACAAGGACATTTTGAATAATGTCAACTTTGTATTAAAAGTGTCATAATTTACCGAATGACGCTTTTTGACAACAGTCATAAATATTCATGAAGACTTACTCCCATTCATGACAGGTGTTATGTTTATGATGGCGTCATGACAGTCTTATTCACAACCCGTCAAATAAAGTGTAATCACGCTAAGCTTTAGACTTCAGGAACAACTTCTATGGATTTATATAAAATTAATAGAAAATAGTTGAAAACTGCAGGAAAGATACTATCTGATTACAACCTTTTAACAGAACCACTGTTCAAAAACCCTGAACAGCCCTTTCCTGCTGAACAGAAACAATACAGTTTGGCTTTATTAGTGCAGGTCTTAATTGCACAAGTGTGCACAGTGCAGATAAGGAACAGGTGGGACGGCCATATTTGTTAACTAAACAAACTGTAAAGGGAACAACGGTTGAAATCTCCAAGTCTGTGAAGCTGCTGAAACAATGAGGCTATATTTACAGCTAAGTGGTGTGTGTGTGTGGGTGCCTGCAGTAAACGTGTCAGTATCAGGGACAGGCCCTTTATGCTATTTAAAGATCAACAAGTTTGACCGTTAAGTTCTGCAGCCACTGAATGAAGCATGGGATGGAGGTAGAGCTAAAAGGACTGTAACGCTCACTGCTGAACATAAACAAACCTCCAAAACATGGCTTACAAAAGCGGAGGGAAAAACAGGCCTTTGTGTGTGTTTTGCCATGTGTGTGTTTAGCCATGGCTGTGCAAGTAAAAGCCACGTCTCTCTGCCCATGAAAGAACGCAAAGAGAGGGGGCAGCTGCAGCTCCATGGCCCTGTGCCCTGCTTCTCTAAAAGGCCTGTCAGCTGCGAGACATCCTGACTCTTTTATGCCACACACACATGCAAACACTCGCACAAATAACATTAGTCAGAGTGAGGGTTTCAGGGCCCAAGGAGCCCTGACATAAAGCAGATGCATCCATGCTGAATTTGGAGCTCGAAGTTGTTTAACCTTTTTACTGCAGCACCTGATGTCTCTGTGCTAAGGTGACGCTCAGCCTGTGCACCTGTTGCTGACAGTTTGCATACAGAAAAAAACAAAAAAACCCAAATGTGTTAGTCAGCACTGACCAAACAAGATCGAACCGCTTGCATTACAGCATCAGCAGATCTGACTCAACCTGTTGCAAGTCCGTAATCTGTGAACTGAGGTTTTTGGTGACGCAGATTAAGCCCAGGCCAGATGATATGCTTTGTAGATGTCAAATATTTTGCATTCAATCTGCTTTGTTTGGGAATGGGAACAGAAACAAAAACATTTTTTTTTATCAGGAGCATGACAAATAATACAAACATTACCTACCAGTGATATCTGAAGTAAACGGTAAATTGTGTCTAAAAATAATTTAACTTCACCAGGTTTTCTCTCTTTTAACAACATTGTGATTAAGCTTGTAAATGCTACAATCTGCCAATGAGAATTCAAATTCAAATTTAATAAAGATAACCATCCTATTGGGGATACAGACAACATTTTGATCGAGCTTCCATAGGCAGATACCAGTCTCTGTCCTTATGGTCTAATCTGGCAGATATTAGACCATTAATATAGGTAGACTATAATTCTAACAAAATTTGATTATCAGAGAAAAAATATGTTATTTTATTACAACCTCCATTAAATTCCATTTAAATGCACCAGAATAAGAAGGGATTACAAGGCTATCCTCATTCATGCTGTATTCCTATAGGCTTCTCACCCCATCTCTAAGGGGCCCAGACACCATAGGGAGAAAACTCCACAGCATAACAAGGCAGTCCCCAGGAGGGGCAATCTCCAGTATCCCCTCGATTGACTTAGAAAGGGAGGGTAATCTGAACTGTTGTTTGGCACGTAAGCACAAACGGTCAGAACCTGACCCAAACCTGTAGGTAGAGGGAGAGTCTATCCTCTTGTTCACCCCAAGACGGGAGGCAACAAGTACGCCCACTCCTGCCTAGCACCTCTTCAAAGGGGCAACTCCAGAGTGGGAGAACATCCAACCCCTTTCAAGGAGACTGGCTCCAGAACCAGAGCAGTGCACTGAAGTGAGTCCGACTAATTCTAGCCGGAACCTCTCAATCTCATAGGCTCTCTTAGGGCTGAGATCGGTTGGGCTCTATGGGTTAAAGCCCGGCCACCAGGTGCTTGCCAAAGTGCCCCGCCTCCAGGCCTGGCTCCAAAGTGGGACCCCATGTACGGGCAAGTACAACCACTGTTTCCAATGTTTTTTTCATCACAAGGGATTTTTGGGCTGCACTTGGTCTGGTTCCTCATCCAGGACCTGTCTGCATTGAGTGGCCCAACCAGAGGCATAAAGCCCCGACAGCAGAACTCAGAGGATTCACTGGGACACTCAAACCCCCCCATCATAATAAAGTGGCAGCTCATGGAGGGGATGTGTATGTGTATGTGTATGTGTATGTGTATGTGTATGTGTGTGTGTGTGCATGTGTGTGGTGGTGTGACATCATTCCACCACCAAATATCTCACTCTTTATTCTTGTTTATATTCTAAATAATCCATGATTCAATTATTTTTATTCCATATATCAGGGGCATCAAGCTCATTTCCATTTTGGGCCAGTTTAAAAATATGAACGTTCTTAAAGGGCCTGTTGTGCCAGAACTTATTGATAAAAACCAATGTAATTGTGAAATATCAATAAATATGTGTTTCACCAATCAATAAGTGTTTCTTAAAATAACATAATTTTGAACATCTTTTTATACTAATCACTGCATCCAAGATTTTGCAATTGTTTTCGTGGTTTTCAGCAATCAACATTATAGATTTTGTGGTGCCAATTTAGAAATACTTATAAGGAATTTTTTACAATATTTGGTTAATATATGATGTTAAATGTGACATTTTATTAATTGCTCTATCGGTCATGGACTATAAGTTGACATCAAGTACGGCTGAGACAGCGGTTATTTGTGAAAAACTGGAGCAGAGCCACCAGCAGCAGTGTGATTAGTCCTTGCTCCTGGCTTTGTGGAAGTTTACGTGCATCAACTGCAAACCATCTTTAAGCAATAAGCAGTCAAATTACTATTACATAAGCTTGCAGTCCAGCTTATGTAATAGTAATTCTAAAAAGTTAAACAATTTGTTTTTATGTATTTATTATATTGATATTATATATTGTTATTCATTTTCTAAAAATAAAAAATAAGCAAAGCTTAGCCTGGTTGGGTTGTGGGGAGTAAAGCCTGGCAGGTTGTCAAGCTTATAATACACTGGATTGAACAGGATTTTTTTTTCCTGCAGTATTTAACCTGCTGAAGATCAAAAAAGTACAGCGGGGGCTTGAACCAGCAACCCATCAGTAACAGGATGAATTCTTATCTCCAGAGCCACTGCTACCATAGACCCTTAACTTTTGTGATTCTTGTGTTTACTGCAAGCATCCATGCACCAAAAATTGTATGTTCATAATTTCCACCATCTCAAGCCAATTGTTTGGTACTTCTCTACTGTTCACAATCAGAAAAGTTTATTCCTATAATGTGCTGAATTATAATGCCAATTAAAATTCTTCAGGAGGAGTGTTACCTACAAAACAAAATATGCATTTTGAATAAATACATTTTCAAAATGCAGAGTTGCAATAAAGTTGACCTTTAATAACCGCTGGAATCCTTGGGAAAAGTTACTGTGTATATGAGAGCTGAAGTTATTCCCCGTGAGTCACAAGGGAAATTTTTCATGACTTGATAAACCATTAACCAACGCACAAGTCAAGTCAATTTAGGCTCATTACATTTTTCTCATTCCTCAGCATGCTAATTCCCAGGCAAGACTTCAGAGAACAGTTAGATTAACCTCTGACTGGTCGGCATCCTCTGAAGGAATTCAATTCAGACGGAAAATGAAGGGGGCAGAGTGCCGGCCGCAGCCAAGTACAAACACTGGGGCCAGTCTCCTAATGCGATTAGGGGAAGACAAAGAATGGAGTTTTCAAGGAGGCAACATTTCTACTTCCTGCTGCGTTAAAAAGGCATTTCCTGTTGAATGGTGCAACCCTGCCCAACATCAAAGAGGGAAAGTTGTGGGTTGTCAGAGACAGTAATGACCTCAGCTGATTTATGTAAATTGTTCCGAACAATGTAATTTCACCCAACCAGACTAAGGCTTTAAAAAGCCCAAAAACAAGTGAGATGAAGACTCTCCACTTTCATGTAGATGTTTTCTGATTTAGTTATCTACAACATTTCCTCTCCTAATCCTTTAAGCACACCTCAGAACAACAGCAAACACTTCAGCACAGCCAGACACTGAAAGTAGGATAAATGTGCTTTACAAACATTGTTCATTATAATTGCACTAACACCAAGTCTACAAAAAGAAAAACTCCAACACAGTCTTCACTCTGAACTCAAAACCTTCTGGTTAATACAAAAAAATGGGTGTCCTTACTGTGGGGCTTATAAAACATTTATTGTCCCTCGATCAATGGCTGCCAGGGTGTGTGAGGGACTATCAATTTTCATTTAAGACAGAGCAACCAGTAAAAGAGATGGAGTGTCACTTTATTGTGAAGTGAGGGATGCGAGGCAGATGAGAAGGCTGTGTGAGGGCTTTTCAAAGTCTGCAGAAGATGAAACACTTTGGAGGAGTTTTATAGCGACTCAAAACTACTTGGCAACTGTCTTCTAACTGCACCATGTGGGTGAAGCAGAAGCAAAGATGGACAACACCAACATCAACTATAACTTCACCATCAGTGGAGATGTAAAAACATATGTTGCCAATGACTTTAAATTAGAACCTGTATTACCAAAGCTACCATTATGCATCATCTGATTTCATATTTTGTGCCTTGAATCCTTGTTCCTCTAAAAATGAACCAACTAAGCTTTTTCTGTTATCTACCAACAGACTCACTCTCTTTCTTTCAGCCTCAAGGAAATCAGAAAAAAAACAGCTGTAGTCCATTCTTTGACTTCATTTTTAAGCACCTCAAAATTATCCAATGTCGAGTCTTCTTCCTTAAGTTACAGCGTTCACACCAACGTGATCTGGTAGTTGTTCATACGGTGCTCTAATTGCTCATTAAAGCTTGGTTTTTTGCATCAGTTGTCCAGACCAATAAAGGAGAAAATCCTCTGAGGCAATTCCTTCAATCTGCTTCTTCTGTTAAATTTTAGTTTCATGCTGATTTCATTCCAGTTTGAAGAAAGCAGGAGTTCCCAAATATTCAACACTACCAGGATTATAGTCTTCTTGAGCACATTTTAAAAATCGAAAAATCTTGACTTGACTTCTGAATTTAACAACACTTTACAGAAAGATGGGCTTATAAGAGAATTAAGACTTAAGCACTGTCCTGAAGACAGTTAGTATTTTCTTTGCGCACATAGTTGCTCTCCTAGAGTGGCACCTGCTGTTCAGTGTGGGGTCTTCTTACCACCCACCAATTCAGCTTCTGTAAACGCTGATTACATGCTGAACAGGTTATAAATGCATTTCTAGTGTGTGTATGAATAAACAGACACAAGCAAGCAAGGAGTTGGAAAGTCTGTGCAACGGAAATAGAGTGAAACCTGTAAGCCTCTAAGCATTTGGACTTTGGCAGTATAAACACAGTTGTCCTTCTCTTGCAAAATAATGTTTTGCCCCATTCTCGATATTTTCTAAACACTCTGAGCTTTTTAAAAAATGGCACACTTGTTGTGCAGTGCAACCTGTAGGTTCAGTAGAAGAAATATCAGGATCTATAATTTGAATTTATGAGGTGAAAAACAAGTTCAAAATCAACCAAGATGTGCTCCTTCACCAACTTCATCCATCTGTTCCAACAAATGTGCAGATCAATAAGAATTTCAGCCCTGCTTCTGGTGGTCAACTTGTCGTTCTCAGGGATTTTATTACACAAAAGGGTGAAGAATCCCACAGAGAGAACCAAACAAGCGCCTTCCCCCATGAACCCTCCCTGTGCTCCCAGTGGGAGGTGCAGTCACCAACTAACACACTCACACAGACACAGGCGCACACACACGCACACACACACACACACACACACACACACACAAAACCAATATGCCTGCTGAGGTAACCAGTGGGAAAGCTGCTGGGAGTAGAATAGCAAAGCCACTGTAACTCCGCTGTCTTTCTATGTAAGCCCGGCCTCCGAACCTGTGGGGAATGGTCAGGAATTTGACTCATTGTTCTTCGCTCAGCAGCTCCATTGTGGGAACTTGCACCAGCACTGGCACAATGGTCTTGGGCCGGACCAGGCGTGCTGTAATTAAAGGGAAAGAGAGTGTTCCTCTCGGGTACTGCGGTGCTATTCTCTAATGCATGACTTCACAGAAGGACAAACAAGCAACAAAGCAAGTAAACACCCTTGCAGCTTGCATGTTATGAAGTTTTTTTTTTATATATTGACTCTTTGACATACAGACACTGGTTTCTCCAAGACGTAAAACTCTGGAGATAAGTTAGTGAGTGAAAGGAAATCTCTGTCAAGGATCACACAGTTCCCAAAACATTCACAGCGGTTTGTACCCAAAACAAAATTTGCCTGATATTATCTGAGTGCTCAACTGTACGACCCTGCGGGACCCATTTTTCGTCTTATCATTCTTCCCTGTAGCCAACAAAGACCGTTTAACTTCATGCTCCCTAATCTCAAACTACAGACAAGTAGTAGATACTCGTTCCGAGCGGGTCTCCTGAGTGTGGAAAAGCAGCTGAGGCTGGCCCCACCAACGGAGGACAAAAGCAGCTCTGTCTCGAGCACGGTGATGGACGATGACTGATGAGCGAACCAGGGCTTAAAGGTTACCAAGCTGTTACGGTTTGAGCGGATCAGCAAGTGTGAGTTTCACTTTGGTTTGCAGCGGTGCAAAATTTTCACAGGGAAACACTGACATTATCCAGCTGTGTTTGACTCAACCAATAATTTAGCCACACATTTAACTGGATATTGTTAAGTTTCTAAAAACGGATTCATTTGTTGATTGGTAAACTGCTAATAAAATAAGGAAGGACAAGCCTCAATTTAGGCTATGGAAGATTTTAGCCTTTCTTTGACTTTTTGGTTACAAACATTATAAAAACAGAGAAGGAAAACAAGGAGAGCAGCAGAACAGCTGCAGGCGTTTTCAATGAATGTCTCTGCAAACCCGGAGCAACCATAACAGTTGGCTCCTAAGCTAAGGGTGTGGAGAAAACAAAATAAGGGCTTACGGTCTTAGTGAGGGTTGTTTCTTTACAGCTGAAATTTGACCCAGTTTTTTCCTGTCTTTGTTGGGTTTTACATCACATAAAGCATCAGATTTAATAATGCCCAGTAGGAATGAATGTCTTGTTGCATATGACTAACAACTACTTAGAGATTATTAATAATTATACATTTAATTTAAATGCCGCCCTTTTAAAACACTTAAAGACACTATGCAAACAAGTTTAAAACAACATAAAAAACCATCAGCATCTTACAAAAATAAACCATCACAGGGATTAACTAATTGTGGATAACAGTTATCCACAAACACAGGAAAAAAAACTCATTATATTTACAATAGAAATCCTTTAAATTCTGATGCAAACATAGCCGTGTCTAAAGTTGTTCTCAACATTTGTATCATAAACTACTCCTATTAGGTTGATCATTATAAAGGAAGGTCCCGTCAAGTCTTGTTGGACCTGTATCAAGGTATGCCAAAGCTTTTAATAGAAATGCTTTCAAAATTAATATAATAAGAAATAATTGTCCCTCCCTACCTGTTGCTGCAAACTGCCACTCATTTAGCTGAAAAAACATTTCTTAATCTACTTCTGCAGAACACAATGACGAATCAAAGAGGTAAATCTGCCACTACGTGATCTGCATCTGAAACGTGAACATCCTTACAATGCAAGAAGCACATATGTAGCAATGCAACTAAAGCAAGAGACGCAAAAATACTTTGAGCATCACCAATTCATTTCAAATTATTGATAATTTCTCCTGCTCTCTGCTACATTTCCCACTTGTCCATTTTAAATTACTTATTGCTAAAAAACACAAATTGATGTCAGAGATTAGCCTTGTCTGTCCAATCTGTTTTTAGAATCTGTATCAGAATCAAATACTTTATGATCCCCGAAGGGAAATTGCTTATTTGTTGACAAGCTACCCCATTCAAAGTGTTAAATATAAGCACATATAACCATTAGATACATTTGTAAAAAAAAAAATGGTAACACATAGAAAAAACCAAAGAAATAAAATAACATTGGATTATTTATTGAACAAGACAAGCAGCTTGCAGAAATTGTTTTTTTTTTAAGTTTCAGCTGGTCCCTTTACATAAATCCTCACTCTTCTGGCAGTCTACTTACTACACTCTGTCTAGTCATCACAAGCATAAATTCACAGTAAAGAAAGCAACAAAGACCTCAGAAATGTTGCAGACACACCCCTCCCGTCTCTCTTCTTGTTCCAATGTCTACTCGTCGACCCACCACAGAATTTCCTTTTCCTGGCCCCTCTACTGTTCATATTGTTGTGGTTCACCCTGTTGACATTTACCCCAAGTGTTGAATGGGTGCATTACAATAGAGTGTCTAATATAAGGCTTGTTTGTTAGCTATAAAACCCTGTCACAAGTTAATATTAGCTGTTTGTGTGGCCTTACAGTCACTACTGAGGATTGTGTTTTGTTTAAAATGCCAAGTCAGAACACATGACATAATTTTTCACTTGCATATAAACAGTGTGAGGAAAATCTATAATACTGATGTTTTTTTTTAAACTGAAACAGAAGGAAAAAGAAGAAAGGAGAAGAAAATCAGACTATTTCTTTAGGGGAACCATTCATATCAGTTTCTGAACCACAGCTGCTGAGACAAACACATAAAAAAGGAAAAGCAAAACAAAAACATGGAACTCTGCGTGGTACTTTCCCATCACATGCATGGGTGTATGATCATGGTGGCCCTGCATGCTGATTACAGACCTGTTTGCTAGCACCATAATAGCCGCCTATGGAAACCACAATAAAGACATATAAGGTTTAGTGGGAGGAAATGAACCCCACTCATTTGGCCTTTCATGGGAATAAAGTAGCACCCTGTGAATTTGGGAATATTTTCAAGCAGAGTCAAACTTAACTTTGCAACGTTGTGTTATTTATTCCCACAGCATAAACAGCACAATTTGACATTCAGACAGACAAATATGTTAGACATGACAAAAATCTTTTAATTAAACTTGGACTTGTCCCAGTGTCTCACATGATTCAGTACAATACTTGCTAGATTCCCAGTGTTGATTCCCACTGAAGAATAAGGAACGCTAATTGTCATGAATCTACTCGAGGGCAAAAGGCCACGCATATCTCAAAAAACCCATCCGAGAGAGCAGAAGCAAGCTTCTAACTTTGCAGGGGATACGTCTGTTGCCACCCTGGCCCACACATCTGAGCCTTCTGTCTACCAGATAAATCCAGATGGAAAGTTCTTTTGTGGAAAACTTACTGGTGGCCAACCCAATCATCTACAATGGCTATAAACATGAACTGGCTGTATTAAGCCTAGAGCAATGACAAGGGGGAGGAGTCAGGAGTTGAAGTGGGAAATGGGACAGAGAGATGGGGGCGTTTAAAAAGTAGAGCAGGCTTGTGTCCAGGTCAGAAGTACCTCTGCTCCCAGCTTAAATAATTAGTTACCAATCAGAGCAAAAACACTAAAAAACATTTTTTTTGTCTTTGTATCTTAACTTACTGTAAGAGGTAAGAGAAATAACCTGAAATTAGACTCGGTTAACCTGTTAGCTTCTTGGGACACACTTTTTCCTCAACATCTAAAACAGAAGCCGTTGAATGAATTATGCAACGTAAGGCATCACGAGTCTGCCTACAGCCCTGTAGGCAGCTGATCCTGTTCTCCCTGCTGCGAGGGATGCGGGTAAGGGATGGTGAGTCATCCTCAGTGAGAGAGAAATCAGTGACTGACAGTGTGTCACCCACAAGCCAGGACAGGGTGGCTCTGACTCACACAAACAATTTAATGTTGTGCTCTGCATTTTCTCTCAGCAGTTTCTTTGGTGTTGCAACATTTAGGTTTAACGTACAAAAACCACACGTGGATTCTCAACGAAAAAAACAAACAAACACGGGTATCTATCCCGAACCTCACTCACCAGGCTTAAAACACACTCCACCCTTCCGCAGGTGAGGTTTATTTGTACCACCTGGTGGGAATCTCCCAGCCATGCCAGATCAAGAAAAGAGAACTTTTTATTCCTGTATAAGATTAGGACATTGTTGACCTGGAGTGATATCAAGATGGCACATTCAAACAGACAAAAGACAGGTGAGATAGTTTACTCAGGTGTTTGCAGCAAAGCTTTCAAAAGAGAGGCTCAACGAACCCACCAAAGATTGCTTCCTCCAAGTTGGGATTTGCACAAAGAGGAGCCACCTAGCCTTCTAGGAAAAAAAACTTTCAAAACCTGTATTTGCTTGGATACTCTGTTAAAGCTGGGTTGAAAAGAGAAAACAATGATTTTTACAATTCTTTGTCTTTTCTAGGATGATGATTTCAAGTTAAGAGATGGTGGTCAGCAGGTGTTTCTAGTTTACCTGCGTATTGCATTCTTTAACTAGACTGTTGGGCTGGAATAAGGAAGTAAGCAAAGACAAAAGGTTGTTTTTCCTAGCAGGCGATGACAGTGATGGGAAGTCTAGGGCTAAATGAACAGTAGGGAAACGTCATCCTCAGTTCTTCCTGCTGTATACTTGAGGAACTTTTTGAAGTGCTCCCTAACCGTCTTTCAGACATAAAATAAACAAAAACCAAAGCTTGGCACAGCAATGTCAATTCATAAGCTTTATGGATTAATAGAATAACATCCAGCTTTAAGACCCGCAGACCTGCGTTAAAGAAAACAATATTAGAAAACTGTTTAGAAAATAAGAAAGAAAGTAGTTCTTATACTGTTCTATACAGAGTGTCAAGTAACGGATCAGCAATTTGTTAGCACCGAGGTGAAATAACCTCCAACTCACTGTTATACTCTTAAGACTGTCAGTTAGCATCGGCTTTAGAACCTTTTTATGTGAAGGTACCGATTTGATAGAAAAAACACAATTAACCACATCTCTATTCTTTTGTTTCAGTGTTTGAACATGACTGTGTGTAAGCGATATCAGCACATCCATGCACTTCCCTGTTTTCCTTCTTCTGTTTTCATTTGAACCACTGTGCAACCACTGATAGAGAACAGCCGCAACATAAAACTTGGTCATACCTAAATACTTTGCTTATGTACAATAGCTAATGACAGTTTATATTTTAAGCAGACCCATTTCACCACAACTTTTTATTTCGTTACCTAAGCAGGGCTGCTCCTGGGCCAATCCTCTGAGGGCAGACCGAGGCCAAACAGCTTGTAATACTAAACCGTGATCACCTGGGAGATTTGCAATGCACATTTAAAATTTGAATGAGAAGCAAACAGGTCTAGCCTGGGAATGTCAGGGATACGCGGAGACACCCCGCCTCCAGTTCCCACACCGTGACAAAACGTGTGTGACGCTGACGTAAATGCAAACTGATAAAAAAAAGAAAAAAAAAAAAGGAACAACAACTAAAAGCCTATCCTTTGACATATTATTTAGCTATATCTACAATTTTAAAGGTGATATGAAAAAGTGTTAATATGGAATTGGAACATGCAGATTGATATTTGATTATTTCTCTTAAAGACTCTGTGCTGGAGGCTCTGGAGCATCTGGACCATGTGAGAAACAGGCTGCATGGGAACCAACAGTGACAAAACTTCTCCCCAGGGGGAATCCTCTTACAGCACTTCTCTTTAAACTCTAAACGCCGGTTCCTTGGAAACATGACACTGTAGTCTGCTGATCAGAGCAACACAAATGGTTGATTAAAAAAAACAAACTGTTTCACTGGATGAATTGAAACTCGTGAATAAGAAAAGAAGCCAAACTGGGTTTCAGTTGAACAAATTACACCAGCTTCCTGTTTCTTTTCAACAGCAAGCTGGCATCAGGGACAAACAAACTTCTGCAATCTTTCAAGAGTATGTTTGGATTTATTTGACACCTGTTCCTCCTGAACCACGCATGCACAGTTTGCGCAGAATACAGGCTGCTAAAACGGATTAATGGTGCCTGTGGTTGATATCTAAACACAGAATTATACTTCCCTTGTACAGCAGGCGCTAAAGCAGCAACAGGAAATTCTACCATAAAACTGAGATGTCAGTATTATTACGTCTGCTCACACTCCTGACTAGGAAGTTTCTGTTTCTGCAAGATAAAGATCATGGTGTGACATCGCTGTTGACACACCTCGCTGTCATCCCTGCAGATGTTGCTGCTCATGACATCCATCACTTAAGTCACTCACCTTGTTACTATTCAGACAGTCTTGTTATGGTTCCCCAAACAAATGCATGGTCAAAGGGGAAAGTGAATTTAACATATGTCTATCACTTCTCTAACCACCCAGCTGCCTCTTTAGCACCTTGACGTTACTTTAAAGCCCGACACCAAAAGTTTGGCTGCCAAGTATTTCTGGATTTAAAATGTGTTGAACAATGCCAAAGACATGCCACTGCATTATATTTAGATGAGTAGCCACAATGACGTCAGTAATTGTTGCCGAAATGCATGCATTGGTATAAGGTTCTCTATAATAATAAGATTAAACAGCATTAGTGTATTTACTCGCAAACATATTTAAAATGGCTTCTTGGCCAGTTAAAAGATTCTCAAATTAAGATTTAAAACAACATTATCTTAGTAAGAGCGACGGCTGACAGTCAATTATTTGAAAAAAAAAAAAAAAAAAAAAAAAATTCTACTGGCCAAAAACAGGATCAGCAGGTCAAGCTTTTTAAAGGTCAGTGATCAGCCAGAAAACTGCAACCCATGCACCACTAGAAATAACACATGATTTTAAAACCTAAGGAAACAAGCTATGAAAAAGATTGATTGTTGTGGAAGGGAAATGATGACAAATTATGAATTTGCCACAAGATTATAGAAAAAAAACTTTTAGTTATACAAAAGAAAGAAAAATTGTGGGAAAGAAAAAACTGAGACGAAGCCATCGACATCAGGGATTTCGAATTCAAGTCCTTAAGGTTGTGTCTCCTGAAACCTTCATGGGTCCCCAAGTCCTGCAAATCTGAATCACATGACACTATTGCCAACTCAGCATCTGTCAACTTCAATAGAGTCCTGCAAATAAATTAATGATTTGACTGAGGTGTGTTAAAGCAGACATGCATAAAAGTTGCAAGAGTTTGACACCTGTCCAATAGACGATCATATTCAGTTTGCTGGGTCACACCAATATGACTTACAAATGCAGCTGTCACTCCTTGTACCAATGTGTGGGGAACCAGGTTATTTGGTCTGTTGTTTAAATGCAGGGATGCCCAGAAAAATCCGGAACGGTTGTGAGCGGCAATGGCTGATTTTACGCTTCACAAGACCTGATCAGTGAGTGACCGGTAGGAAACAATATCTCATCTTTTGTCTGATTAAAAAAAATGCACCAAGTCCCAAAGCTCACAGTTACAGGAACAATCTTTTGTTTGGAGGTTGTTACTGCTTTTATTTAGGGACCAATCAACAGATAGGCAAGCCTGTTACAACAAAGTTGCTACGATTTTTTTTTTTATAATAGTTAAACTCAATCTGATCTGTAAAATACTGGATAATGAAATCACTATTTTGGAAATCTCACTAAGTGATGACCTAATATAAATAAAAAAATTTGTTCACCACAGAAGAATACGTAAGGTTCCTTTTATAGTTGCAAGTGAACAAACATTTTTCTTGAAAAGGAGATATAATGTAATCATTTTTATTTGGGCTCTATTTGGACAGATCTCTGATAAAGAAAAAAGTAGCAATCATTTATATGTCCACTCCTTCTGATACTTGTTTTTTGACATTTAACTTGGCAGCATGTAAGACGAAATGATACACTGGAGGGTATTCAGTGTCTCAGCTTGCCAAGAATTGGACAGGAGCCATTCAGCCTGACAGACGTTGCACCAGTTTATATGTCTGGAATGCCCTGTTAAAACACAGTAGGTCCACAGTGGACTAGAGGGGAGGAATTGGTGAATGAAATACTATTCAGCTGAGTTGGAGTTAAATAATCTCTTCTCACATGAAGTGCTGCCTGTGTGGAATCAGGACTATATTTGGAGAAGTACTTTCGTCACATGATTTAAACTTCTCGCCTCTTGAATGAAGTTGGTATGTAGGTCATTGATTTGATGTCATTTGTGGAAGTTATTCAGGTCCAACCAAACTCAAATCTCAAACACAGGCACGGTTTTAAAAGACATTTATTGAGACTATTCTCAATAAATGTATTCATTGAAAAAAAAAGTGACGTTGTCTCCTAGAGGAAGTGATCCCAACACGAGATATGGCTTAGCAATCACATGACACCACAGGACCAGCTGGAAGATCAGAGCTTGTGGTGAAGAACAACTGCTACCGGCCATTTATAGGCCCCAAACAAAAAACAAGTGTCTAAATTAAAAGAATCAAACTCCTTTTCGCTGGCAATAAGCATCAAGCGACAATCACTTGATCTCTTTTGACAATGCAGGTGATTAGCAACGGCTTCAATACAAAGAACTGTGGCTAAGTCCTGCTGAGGAAAACAGCCTGAGGCAAATGAGGACAAAGGTCTTCATATGGTTGCCTCCTGAGACGATTATTTAATAATTTGATCATTTGACATCTGTCGAAGAAAGGAAGAAAGGGAGGAAAATTCAGACAGTGGGTAAAGTCTATAAATAATTTTCCACACCATTTTGTTTTTACATAGGCACCCATAAATCAAAAAGTATAGGAAACCCTGTAAAGCTGAGGTTCTGGGTAATGTTTTGGACTACAACAACCATTGCTGCATATTAAAAGTTACTCAAAAGCTTTCCATGTTTTGTGGCTCCGGCAGATTAAAAGTTGACCCACCTGCTTGGAGCGTAATTGCAGTCTACACCCACAGTAAACACCTATAACTAAAGCAAATAGTTGTTTAGCCAACTCTAACCACACCAGTTCAATGCTTTTTCGGAAAGCTTCTGTCATCCACTAATGTGCAAAAACAAAACTGCAATAAACTCCTCTGCTGTAGTCCAAACATGACAAAACCAGCATTTATCTCAAACCCCTAAATTAGGTAAAAATGCAAACTCACATTCCCCGTTTATGCATCACCTGGTTTGAATGTGAAAGAGGTGTGAATTTTTCTCATGCTCACGGTTCTTCCCCTCTGTTGTGTTTGCAAGGGGGCTACAACCCCCACGATTAGGAGCTGCACAAAAATCTGCTGAGTCAAATTTTCACCACTCTGACAACAATGGAGGTTTGTATTGATAAATAATCCACAGTCAATGGGAGCACTAGCTGGGCTTTTCCCCCCACATTCGCCTGGATAATCCCTATGCTCCCTACTGACACTCCCATTGACAGAACATACCTCTGTCTGATAAACAGACAGGGCTGAGTCACACAATATGAGAGTTTAAAAAAAAGGGAAATCACCCAAGCTTTGTTTTGGGAAGCTGTTTATAGAGACCCGTGCAGAAACAGGTAGTATCCAAACTGATCATCCTTTCTAAGTCCATGATTCATTTCCTTGCAACATATCAGGAAAATTAATAAGATCCCAGTTTTGGTCTTTGGCACAGTGTCGCCTGTCACTGCTTTACATTCCTCTTATCCTCACACTCGCTTAGACATAGTTATGCTGTGACTGTGAAGATGGGTTCAAAGTTTAATGATGTCACTAACATAGCAAGCATTCCTTTCAGCACCTTAAACAAGTCTGTGGGTCCTCGAGAGATGTCCGCAAGTAATGAAGGGACATATCAGGAAATAACTGATTCTTGTTCATATTTTCCTAAATATCTACTTACAGTTTATGTTTATGTCATATTTTAACAGGAACATTGGTGTATGTTCTATTACAACAGCTGGTCTGTCCTTTTTAGGTCCCAGGTATTCGAGCACATTATCAACAACTAGACTTTTAAAAACTTTTTTATCATACTGTTTCTAATGTTTAAATCACTTTAATGAGCGAATGATGAGTATTTATAGTTTCCTTTAGCTGTGTAGAGCGTAGAAAAACTCAGTCCATCATCTCCCCTCACTTATTGCTGTAATCTGCCAGTAAGCTGCCTGAAAAATGATCACAGCATGGCAGGTAAAGCGATACCACTCACCATGTTCTGTTAAGATAACGTTTAAAAACTACAGATAGCAAATTACACGGCCTTTAAGGAGCAGAGTGCCCAACTGAGTAAACAGATAAGATCAGCCTTTAAGACTTTAATTACTCTAAAAAGAACAGAACAGCAAAGCAGTGCAATATTCTGCACTTAAAGCACTACAAGGCCGACAACACTCTTCGGTGTGGATAATGTTACTGAGTGAAGCAGGCTCAAAGTAAGCCATATTCTGTCAGTAAGGTGTTTAAAACAGTCAATGAAGAAACTATGGCCAGGAAACAAAGAACAAAACTTTAAAACCAGGCTTGTTACTTGAGCTGGTAGCCTGAGAAAATAATCCAGTTACAGAGAGCAGAGGGTTAAAAAGGTATACAAGAAGAACTTTTAAAAAAACGCATGTTATCCTGTGATCATCATGTAACACATTTTGAATTGTCTTGTTGCTGAAACGTGCTTGATAATATAGTTGTTGTTTTTCTTGAGGCTTTAAAAAAATAATTAAACGAAAATGTTACAACTTCACAGCTCTACCAGTAAATGTTTATATTTAGAGGCAGAGAGATTGATTACTTTTCTCTTTCAGATCATGTCATAAAGTGAAAACGTTCTATTTTTATTCACATCATCACAGTCAACCTATTTAATAGTTATTCACTGTGAATAAATAACGTCAGAGTAAATATTTGAATATTTGAAAAACATAAACTGCACGGTCAAAGAAGTGACATTTTATCTACCACGGCTGGACTAGAGTGACTCTAAAACTAAGGGCCACAAGGGCACAATGATTACTAGTAAGCATCAATATAGTTTAATTAAAAAAATATTGAGCGAAATAATAGGGTGCAGAGACTCTCTCTTTCTCTATGAGGATGCATCTGAACTTTTTATTTTATTTAGTCAGGCTTATAGCTTAAAAAGTCACTCATAATGAAAAAAATGTTATACAAGCATCACTTGTTTTCTAAGTTTGCTAAGTGAGAGTAAAGAAGGGAATGTGGTTCTATTGTTATGCGGCTGAGTGAAGGTATGCTGTCACACTGGAGCAGTTTCTACGAAACTAACTGCAAAAAAAACAAAAAAAACGAGATTCGAGTTGGAGAGTTGTGGCATTTTTATGTCAGGACTTGTTGAGCACAAACAAAACATTTACTAAAAACGTTTCACTCACCTTTCATCCAGTCGACAACTTGTTTCGGCGTCCACTTTGTTATCGGCTCCATGGCTTCTTAAGTAACAAAGTCAAAGACAGAAGAGAAATAAAAACAAAAAAGGTGACGGCGCCGACAAAAAAAAAAAGTATTAACTTTCAACTCTCCCCTGTCATGTTCTTCACACAAACACGGCGACTTTAGTCTGTTTGCGTTCACTCACTAAACAACTCTGAACAATCACGCATGACTAGAGGCTGGACTGACTAAGACTGACATCCCCCACTGCGTCTAACTGCCGGGGTTGGGATTGATGGTGCCTTCAGGGACTCCAGGAAAAAAAACACAATTTTTGTGAAGAAGAATTTTCAAGTAAAAAGAAAAAGAACGTTACCAGTTCGCTACTTCTGAGACAGTGTTTTTCCACAATGTAATATATTTTGTACTGATTTAGTATTTTGTAGTACTGCCCATAGTGGGACCGATGCTGCCTTCATGGACTGATGGAAGGAAGAAAAACGCAGTCTGTTCACAAAAATGCCTTCTAGTGAGCAGTCCTTATTCAAAGATAGATTTCTTTATATGTTTTAGTTTATGTATGATTTTTTTCTATTTTTATTTTATACCGACACAAATTAATTAAATTTCATACCACAGTACTTTCTTAATCTATGGAAGACTGAAAGAAAATACATCCAGACCAGAGAACACAAAAACAGATCTTTCAACAAATCTTTATACTAAAACAAATGCTAAAGCACACTGTAGGATGTATTCAGACTTTAAAACATTTACTTTATTACTTTTGAAGAAAACAAAATAATAAGTATGTCTGAGATTTGAGAACAAGTGCTGCGTAAACGTAACTTTTACATGATAATAATAATAAGGTGTCTAAAGTGAAGCTAGTTAACTCTATGTCATCACAATTTTGCTCTTTATGATAAATCCCTCCTCCCCTCACAAAAAATAATAGTAAGATAAAATAAAAATAAAAACAGACGACCAAATGACTCACCACTGACCTCTACTGGTGCGTGATGACGTTGTAGCACAGTGCTTCGCTTTGCCACAATGAAACCTTGATGCAATATACAATGACTGTAATTGTTGATCCTTTCATATGACAAAAAAAGAATATTTAAAGCTTTACGCGTAATACAAATTTTGAAGCAGGGAAACCTCTTTTGAGTTATGGAAAACATTTTCGTTTGGTGTTATATGAAGAGCTCTGGGAACCTATAGTCATGGTCTGCAACTCCAGTCCTTGACTGTCACTAGAGTGCCATACTTCAATGTACCTGAATTAAAAAGATGAATTACCGGCCCATCTGATCATATGTCTATGCCTTGACTCTGTCAAGAAGTGTGAGGTGGGGATAGTTAGATTTAGTCTAGACATTCTCACCCATATTTTTTTCCTGTTCAACTCAGAATCTCTGCAACAGCTTTTTATTTTCTGCAGCTATTGTCAGACACTCTTGTGGGATTGTGCTGCATTTAACTTCATTCATCTTCTCTTCAAAGCTTGTCCTGACAGAAAGGAGGCATTCCCACATCCTGATATCTGCAAACTACAAACAGGACTACTTATATACATCCTCTTTAAATTTCTCTTTTTCAAAACCACAAAACAACCTCCTTAAAAAATGTAAATCTTTCTCAGCTTCCTCATTGTTTTCCAGAAGGCTGAAACACACCTTACAAACTGGGAGTACATCGCTGTCCTTTGCATCATTCAACTATCACACAGCTGCACTTTAATCAGCTCCAGCTGAAAGCTCTGCTGTTGTTGCTGTCAAATGTGCAACACAGAGCAGCGCTGAACAGAGGAAAACACAGAAGTCTTGAGTTGCCTGTCTTTTTGGTGCTCACAAGAAATATAATTCAGACCTTTTTAAATCAATGATGTTTTAATGCCCTCATTTTACATCAATCTGAAATGCGCAGGCGCAGTTTTATCAGCAGTGTAAAACAAAACAAGCCACTTTTAATCTAATTTTAGATAAGATTTACGGTATTTTGGTTCAAGTTGTTGCTGGGCGTTACTGATTGTACCGGACAGGGTCAAATCCTGCCATTGAATTTCTAAAGGAGTGGTCTGGAGTTATGGGGCTTAAGGTGGGGTGGAATTCCAAGGAGGGCCTCATGATAGGATTAAAGGAATCATGGGATCGCTGTTAAGGTGAGGCAGATGGGTGGAAATGGTGCTTTGTCTAACATGAAAAATAATATGATGGAAAAGGGTTTGAAACAGGGAAAAAAGAGGAACATTTGTGAGTTAGGAGATCACACAGCTCTTCTCTCATAAGACACAATTGTTGTCTGCATAAACATTTATTAGTTGTTCCCTTCACATGACAGAAACAGGCTAACAGTTTCATATAAACAAAATCAGACACATGAAAGAGCAGAAGAGGAAGTAATCCACTTTTCTGTGTGAGACGACAGGATGTAAAGGATGTAAAAAGCTTGAGAGTTGCTTTGGTGAGAATGAGTCCAACTTCCTGTCTTTGGCAGGTTTGCTGACTAAACACTGAGCAGATTCACAGAGGGTGAGAAAATGTTAAATAACCTGCAGCTAAAACTTCTTATTCCACTCAGTTGGGCCGTGTCAGTGTGGGTGGCCAAGTCATATTTCCTAAAAAAAAAAAAAAAAAATACACATCCAGGCACATAGGATGGCATTTGGAATCCAAATTGGGATGAGCCTTTAGATGTTCGTTACAAAATTAAACACAAGCTTTGACCTGTCGGGTAATCATAAAAGACTGATGATCTTTTCATCTGATGAGTCGGATGAGAGTATGACAAATTAAATCCCCCAAAAATATATTTTGGGGATTTGATGTGATAGACCAACACAAGGTAGAGTATAATTCTGAAAGGAGAGATAATAATTTTGTTCGGTTCAAAATAAAAAGAAGAAAAAAAAAGTTGTACTTAATTTTGTTTTCAGATCCCTTTGTATTGACTCTCCATGGGTTTAGGTTTTGTTTAGTTATAACAATAATGTCAGTAACCATTTTCAACATTTTATTTGTAAAAAACAACAACAAAAACTTTTTCCTTCTATTTTGGAATTATACACTAATCTATGGTGGTCAATCACATAGAATCAAAGTAAAATACTTTGAGGTTTGTAGTTGTATTGTTGTAAATCATCAAAAATAATGACAATAATTGTAACTTTAATCTCTTTTATTAAGCATTTAGATAATAGATTGCTTCAGTCAGAAAACATTAAAACTTCTTCATGTGACTCCTGCACACACAGGAGTCACATGTGTTGACTCCTGTGTGTAACATGGAAGTTGTAACATGGAGTTACAACTTCTAACATAGTGCATACTTTCGACTGAAGAGCTTGACATCACAATAATATATTGATATGAAGGTTCATGGGGCACTTTGTGGATTCGAAGGAATGCTGGGCCTGGTGTTGAGGTATTCCAAAACAAAAACCTGGAAGATCTTGTTCAGGTTCTGAATTGTGGAGCGATCCAGGTTTTCTTCGTTGTCGTCAAATGTGTGCCACACAGACGGGAAGGGATAGGGTATGAGGTGGAGGATCCGAACACCTACATCCGATAGACAGGGGGGGCAAAATTAGGTAAAAAAAAAAAAAAGACAAGAAAAAAGAAAACTTAAGAAAGAAAATGATCATAAACTAATTGGAAGGCAAGGTTGTTCTTATGCGGCTGGTACAGACCTCTGTTTAGGAACGGTATATGATCGTCAAGAATACGGCCGACTGGACGATCAGGCCAGAAGTACAGCACATTGTTAGGATGGTCAACAAGCTGGTTCATAGAATGCAGACGTTTTTCTGAGTTCAGAAATGGAAAGAAAATGAAAGTTATTTAGCCCTATAAGTTAAATAACTTAAAGGGCTGCAGAGATCCACAGTTCATGTAGGAGAATCCAGCTACAGGTTAACTAACTAATAAAAATTAATTGTTGTAAAAAAGTCCTCTCTACTGAGTACATAAAATATTTACCGTAGTGCATCTTTCATCATCACATACTACGTTCAAGGAGAAACCCCAGATCTTATCTACCAAAGTTCATTTGTGTTGACATCTTTGCTATGCACCTGAACAGGTTCAACAGGCTGCTTACACATCAGGGTTAAATGCAAAGGTAGAATCTATTATTCTACCTTACTAAAAAATAAATAAATAAAAAAAAATGCATGTTCCATTCTGTCTTACTCTTGCAACCAAACAATGTGGAAACAGTCTTCAGACATGAGTTAAACAAGTAAAACAAACTTTTGTTCTTGTTTTTTTTCTGATCTACACTCATTTGCAATGATTATTTACCAATGTCCTGCAGTCTGGTGAGCCAGGTGGTGGTACTGGGGAACTGGTTTCCAAAGATGGGATGAGGGGCCCCAATAAGGTCCAGCAGCACCAACAGGTCCTGTAGAGGGGAAGAAAAAGGAGAGGTGAACAACACAGACAAGTCAGATTTTCTCACGAGAAACTCTTGTCGCACATCCCAAAGATAGACTCTTTGACACAGAGCTGATCTTACGATAATTGTATCCCTTATGTGTGTTTTCAAGTGTGACATCATGACATGACCAGACATGACACACATAACCACAAGACACACCAAACTCCCATTTATGCACACAGACACCACAGCTTCAGTAAAACGTACTGTGGAATGTCTTCATTTCTTGATATTATTTTTTGCTGTGGTTCCATTTTTTTCCCATTTTTTTCTACGTTTACATTTTTCTATGTAAACTTAGAAAAAGCAAAACACAACAAATGTGTTTTCATTTTTAATTTAAGATTATTACTGCTCAGAAAGTCAACTCTCTCAATCCCTGTTGTGAAGGCGAAGTGCATGTGAAGCACATGCCACCTACTGGCCAGTCAGAGTAAGTAAAAACATCGCCGAACAATTGGCAAACAGACAGACACAAATGCAAATATCTTAGTCTATTGATTGTTATAAATAAAATAATGCATGGTTTTTTTTACACACTTAAATATTTCAGAAAACTTTAACATCAGACAATATCATTGATATTATTTATATTTTGTCATATATTTCAAATTTAATATATGACTCAGTTGTTCAACTGTCTGTCCATCCATCCATTTCCCTAGTAGGGTCAGGAAGGGTTGCTGGTGCCTGTCTCTAGCGAACGTTTTGGGCGAGAGGCGGGGTCACCCTGGACAGGCCGCCAGTCTACTCGGCAGTTGTTCAACTGATTCAAGAATTTAACAACTTTTTGAAAAGTACAATTTAAAAAACCCACTAAAGACTATTGGAAACCATCAGGGTGTTATAACTGATTCATGAAAGGATAGTCATTCTCATCCCATGTAGACTGAATTGAGGAGGATGAAATGCTCTTTACCATGCCATGCAGTTGGTTGGTGTCTTCGGCTCCTTCGGGATGTGGGGTGGTCTCCATCTTCTCTGCCAGGTGGCGAGAGCCGTACAGCGAGTCCATGGAGGTCCACTGGAAAAGAGCCTCCTCACCGTCAAAGAAGATCAACTGCAGGGTCAGATTGGAGTTGGAGCTCTACATGGGGGTATAAGAAAAGAAACTCCTGTTACATTGTTGCTATTTCTAAAGATTTACTGCCATCTAGAGGTTCTGAGATTACATCAACACTCTCTCCATTAAGCATAATAAAAATAATCACACATATTATTGTCTATTACATTGATTATGAGGTTGTTGCATTGCAGTTGAGGTATATGTACTAAGTAAACAAGTGTCCTCTACTACCTGATAGTTATTCACCAAACACAACTGAAATCTCAACATTACCATGCAAAAATCTAACATTTTAAATGAATCTGGTGGAGGTACAATTCACATTCTGGTTTGTCACCTTCTGAGTCTTCAGTTCGTCATCCAAGGCTCGTGCCAACTCCAACATCATGGCGCACGGGACGGCTGAGTCTGTGGCGCCTTGAAACTCCCTCCCGTGCCACTGAGGGGGGTAGTACTTGGAGTCGTAGTGACATGCAAGAACCAAGTGGCGCGTAGCCGACGGGTTCAGTGTGGCAACCAGGTTGGTGAAGGGCAGCGGTCCGTAGGGCGTTTGTGACTCAAAACTGTCCTCCGTAACTTCCCAGCCTGCTCCGAGGGAACCGAGGGTTGTTTTTATATGCTATCAACACACAAACAAAGTGTTTGTAAAAACTCAGGTAACTTGAATTTACACCACACCTGCATAAAAAATAACATTGAAATTGAGGCTTGTTTGTCAGGTTAAAAGTACTTATTGAAAATAATACCCTTTAAAGAGGTACCAAACATACTTAAAATATAATGTAAAAACATCAAGCATTCGTTAATAAGCTTAATAAACTTACATCCCGAACTGCCTGGCTGCCAGTAGAGCCCGGGTACCGGGTAACCAGCAATGGCCTAAGGTCCCTCTGCCACATTTGTGCCAGATCAGTGTGAGAGAGGGCAGCACGGATCTCGTCCTCACTTAGTTTAAGCGCTCTGTGCCTGAGCTGCAGAAGAATACAGACAAAGGAGGTATTCAGTTACGTAATATTCATAGACATGGAAAAAAGTTTAGGGAAAATTTGCTCCACTGTAAATCATACTGTACAATTTCAAAACATTATCAGAACAAGCTATCGTTATAATCACTGTTATACGTAGCAAACTACTTGTTGTGACATGATCTGTTTTTTGTGATGACAAGTCGGGAAAGAGCAAGAATGACACATCAGCCATACAACAACTGCTGATCCCTGTGTCTCACAACAGCAACTGCTGTTTAGACCAATTTATAAAGCTAATGGGGATTTATACATAATCATCATCTGAGTAAAAAAATGAGGATTTGTCATGTATGTATGCTGTATGTACATACATACAAGTATGTATGTATGTATGTATGTATGTATGTATGTATGTATGTATGTATGTATGTATGTATGTATGGATGGATGGATATTGTGAGTATTTGGAATTGTACTGATTAATTTACATAGTTGATTTAACTAAACTAAGCTAAATTATTTCTAAAAACTGTATATGTTTACTTAATTTTGTTGAGTAAGTACATTTCAATTTCTTTAGATATATTATTTCATGTTGCATTATTTCTGTAATGTTAATGTTTAAATAATCAGCTCCTCTGTATTTATTATTCAGCTTCCCTGAATAATATATATAACATATATGTGACCCTGTCACATATATGTAAAAAGCTTTACGTATTTCTAAACGTATTTAATGTTTACGTATTTCTGGTCCCTTCAACAACATAATCTGTCTTCTACAGCTGTTGCCCTGGTTACTCCCTGTTTCCATGTGTATTATAAATACATCTTGTTTCTTACTTTATAAACATTCTTTTTTCCACATTCAGTTTCTGTGATTCAAGTTCCTTTTCAAACCTTGCATAAACACGATAAAGCATGGCAAAACTAAATTTCATTGTATTATACACATTGTCAAACTCATTGTTTTCTCAATCGGTTGAAAACATCTCATGGAACAAGCTACAACTGTGTTAAGAGATATTGAAAATTATTGACTTTGAACATACACACAAAGCTTTATTTAGTAAAGGATAAATCCAGAGAACAGGCATATTGAAAAATATTGATGCTTTCCTATTTATAAGAACTCAGTTGTAGTTACCCCAGACGTCTTTACATTTTTTTTAAATTTTATTTTACAGAAAAATAAACATATTGATCCGTCAGTCCCATGCCTCTTTGGTCCCAAAGTTCACCTGAGAACCATGGTTGTCCTGGAAACAAACCACCACTTGACGTAGGAACTGGAGAGCCGTCAGTGGGCGGCTGAGGCCATGCACCCCAATCTACTGACTCTACAATATGCCCTTCCCTATATTCCAGGTGTTTTTTAGGTTAGAAAATCTTTAGAAACATAACCTAAAACTGTCCTACAAAACTTCTGACCATCTTAGATTCCCATGTTATTTTTAGTTACAAACACAGTTAATTCAGTGGTATTGAATTGATCATGCACAAGTAAACAATTCAGAATAGAGTAAAAATATTCATTATTGTCCCACAATTAAAATGTAGGTGTAGCAGCAGCAGCAAAGTGACAGACAATCAAGTCTTGTGTTCACACAAAGATATAAGTATGTAAGCATATAAAAAGATATAAACAATATACTATTCAGTAAAGGCAAAATGACAACATAAAATAATGTGCAGTTATTGAAAACAGCACACTCTGATGCAATTTGACTTAGAATTAAAAAGTGATGACATTTTTGTGTTAAACAATGTCAACACAGCCCGAAAAGCAAGCCTGTGATTTGCCTAAACAGCAAAATAAACTGCAATATAAGCAGACTATCAACTTCTCCAAGATTTGCTCAAGATTTTAATGAGGATTCAGTCATTCCTTGGTGAAAATGGCATTCGGGCACATTTTCTTTCGCAAAAACAGTGACCTGCAGAACCTGTTTGGAGCTTTATTTGGATGCATTCTGGCTGACTCATACAGCCGTCCTGTAATTGCAGCACAGTGGCACATAAGATGTAATTACGTGGCCACTGTGGCTGAATACAAGTCTGGAGACCAGTGAGCTCAGAGATGGTTAAAAAGTAGGGTCTATTTAAGGTCTATATATTCAAAGACCACTTGGGGGATCAAAGAGGATGACTGTGCTGCCATAGCAACTAGTTAAAGGGGAGAAGAGATGAACACAGATTGTGAACATGAACACCAGCCGTATCCAGGTGGATCTTAAAAGGAAGGTGGATGAGGATTGACAAGCAGCATCAGATTGATCATTTTCTCATTAAATCCTCTTGGTAATGTGATTGGAAATAATAGCACCTAAAGTGCAGATAAACTGCATTGCTTTTAAACGTGGCCACAACAAAGCATAATAAACACAGACGTACAGATGTTTTCTTACAAAGCACAGAGACCTTTAAGTGGAAAGGAACCAAATAATATGAGAATCAGACTAATTAAAACAAGATTTAGATTGTGAAACTCTTTTCTGATCGTGTAAAAAACTAAGAGAATTCCTCAGAGAGCCACCGTGTAACCTAAGACAGCATACGTGAATTAATCATCTTTAATTGATTTACCTTTTCCTCCGTCCAAGGGACTCCATGCGTGTGAAGAATGAATGTCAGCCCGATTAATGCAGCATAAAATGAACGCATTATGGAAATCCTTTGGCTTCGCTCGGCCATCGATGTTGTAGCTCCTTTCCACATTCCTGTCTCTATCTCAGAGGGAGTTTTCAGATCATGTGAAAGGCAGGAGGGGAGTGCCGAAGGCTCCCAGCTTCACGGCGCGTCACCGAGGTCCGCACGCACACACACACACACACACACACACACACACACACACACACACACACACACACACACACACACACACACACACACATGTGTGTGTGCATCCATGGGCAACACAAAGAGCCTTTAATACGGTTTTGAAACGTAAGTATGAAATAAAAATACCAAAATAGATATTTCAGTAATTCCTGCGGATCTTAGATTTTTTTTAATGTTATTATAGCTTATTTTTATTTCTGTTTTATTTTCTGTACAAACTATTACGTGCACGGCTTTAAAAAAAAACAATATGAAAAAGAAATACATAATTTTAGGGGGAAAAAAATGAAAAAAGAAAGAAAGAAAGAGTAAAAAGAACAAGGGCAACATATTTACGTCACTCACCACGTGGTCTTATTTCCACGTGGTCAAACCCGGAAGTTTTCATCGCGAGCCTCATATGCCAACCTCTGTTGATGGTCCGTTCGTTTAGCAGACAACTCGACGTGGTTTTAGATTGTATCCAGGCGTGCTTTTTATGCTTATCTGAAGAAATGGCTCATGAAGTGTGCAGCTTGAAGGCGCGGCTTGAGGAGAAAGAAAAAGAGATCGTTGATCTCAAGAATAAACTGGCTCAGCTTGAAAAGGTATTGAAGTATTACAAAAAATATATTATTATATTACCTTGGTGAAACGTTGTTATAATCGATTGACATCGATTGCTGTTATAGCGTAATTTTAGCATAATCTATTGCATGCCTTCAGAAGATTTAGATTTTTCTTTTTTTTCCCAGAAGCACCATCTTCAGACATTTTAAAACTGACAACAGGACTTGGACTTTTTTTACTTTAAGTTACAAAAAACTACAACCAAATCCATTCATTACGTTTGAAGGACGCAGTCTAAGTTACTAATTATTTAGATTCAGATTTATTCGTATCCCCAATGGACAATTAATGTTACAGCAAACGACAAAGTATGAAAGATTAAAAAAATAAAAAAGAACAAAACATCCCAAAAGGACATGAGATACAAATCAATATATAATGGAAGAGTTCACTTTTTCAAGTGTATTTCATTATTTAAAAAATGCCATTAGCATCCAGGAAAATAAGTGGCGCTTTTGGATCGACTGCAACCCTATTACAGTGTTAAGTAGTAGAAATTTTCCCCTCTATGCATTTCTTTTGCCACATTCTGACAATTAAAAGATGAATGAGCTTAAACAATGCATCTATTTTTTACAGTTGAAGCTGATTTACTCTGCATTATGTCTAACATATTTCAATGTGTCTTTCAAAAGATACTAACATCTCTTCCATGGATATTAGAGGTTTTTATGCCGAGATGCAATAAAGTAGCAACTTGAACCCTTGCAAGCCATTATCTAATCTAAAGATTTAACCCATGGAACTCAATAAAAGTTAGCTTTGAAGTTGCTCTTAATGCAAAGTCACAATTACAGTTATATATTTGGAAGCTGGGCTGGAGTATTTCTGCATGGATTTTGCATGTTCTTCCTGTGCATGCGTGGTTCTCCCTGGGTACTCCGGCTTCCTATTTTTTTTTTTTTTACCTTTGCCAATAGTTAATCTGCTAATTTCATTAATCAATTCTAGTGTAAAAGTTAAATGAACATATCAGAAGCTGATTTCATCCATTGCTCTAGTAAAATAGATTTATACTGTAAAACGCATTGCCTTGTGATGGATATGAAGGTCTTTCTATAGTAGAACATGACAGTAAGTACCATATTATAAAATCCTGGTTCTGCGCTAACAGAGTCACGCCTCAGTCCTGGAGCTGCAGGACAAAGTGACGCTGCTTAGTCCCCTAACAGCCAAACCTGCACTCAGCAACGAGGACATCATGCGCTACAGCAGACAGCTTCTCCTGCCCGAGCTTGGTGTAAAAGGTACCCATGCAGACATCAGAGAGGTCCTGAGATATAAAGTTTTTGATAGGATTATTCGAGCTGACAGATTCTATATTCTTTTCAGGCCAGCTGAACTTATCCGGAGCATCGGTGCTGATTGTGGGCTGTGGAGGACTAGGCTGCCCACTCGCCCAGTACCTAGCAGCAGCAGGTGTTGGTGGGTAGATCAATGCAGATTATGATGGAGCTACAGTAGAAGTTGGGAAAGTATTGCATCGTGGGTTGACAATAAGTTTTAAAAATGTTGACATCGTGGCTGTAAGTTAGTTTGTAACACAATACGGACGGTAATGACAAACTGTCCCTCGCAGGGCGCCTTGGTCTGCTGGACTATGATGAGGTAGAGCTCAGCAACCTCCACAGGCAGGTTCTTCATGGAGAGGAGAATCAGGGCCAGGCTAAGGCTCTGTCTGCTGCTAGGGCAGTTAAAAGGTAAGACTTGAATGACTGTAAGTTTTTTCAAGTTTTTCTGTGTTGAATCGATTTTCATGTATTATGGCTGGTAAATGCTTAGAAAATCTAGTAATTTGTGTCTGTTTGTGTTATTTTTTACCCTCTGGTTTCTGTGCAAAGTACGCTGGCGCTTTAGCGTCTCGCCACAAGTTATATCCAGCCCCGCTTTTCTCCTCACTCCACAAATATTTTGTAAACATGTTATTTCAGAAGCTTGTTTGTGGGCCTTTCTAGCCCATCAGTGGGCTTACTGTGGGCTCCGTGGATGTCACATCAACTCATCCACATGAGGGCGACATTAACCTGTGCACTCATTAAAGCTACTTCTACATTTATGCCCTGCATATTATAAAAGTTATATAGATCGAGAAAATAAAAAAATTGGAATATATTGGAGTATAGTTTTTGTTTAAAAGTTTATTCACTTCTTACTTATTAAATTAAGCACAAACATGTTTTTGATGTGCTTGCTTTTTGTTGTTCTGTCGATTCAGTAGTGATTTAAGCTCTACTCCCCGCATGGATTTGTTGTTGAACTTTAACTAAGCTGTGGGATATGTGTGTTGCTTAAAATATATTTCCAGTTTCTGTAAGAAAGATGAGAACCTTAAAGTGCTTTGTCTGGATGTGTCTCTACAGGCTGAACTCTACCGTGGAGTGTATTCCCTACCATCTGCAGCTCTCGCCAGAGAACGCCTTGCAGCTCATTCAACAGTATCCTCAGGCTACATCTGTTACCTGTCAAAAGCTAAGATGCTGTCAGTATAAATCCTACTTGCAGTTCCTGTCAAGAACGTTGTAATAATTTTAGGTTTTTCATGTCGTATCTGAGTCGCTCTTTGTTCCAGGCTGGAATGATTATACAACATACTTCAGTGAGTTATATCTAGCAACAACAGGAATGCACAAGTTTTAAATGTATTGGGTATTTTCTGCATTTTGGGTCCAAACTGGGGTTGCACTACTGGCTGCAAAAGTCGGTTGCGTTTTTTCTTTCCAAAAATAATTTCCCGGGTTCTAATCCTGGCTTGGAGTCTAACTGCATGGAGTTTGCATGTTCTCACCTTGCATGTGTGGGTCCTCTCTGGGAACTCTGACTTCCTCCGACAGTCCAAAAACATGCCATAGAATAGACAATGTATGGATCTAAATTGTGCTTGGATAGGAGCGTGTCTCTGCACTGTTGTTTGTACTGTTTGTCTAATTTATCTCTGTGTATTGATCTCATCTCCAATATTCATTGGAGATGAGTGAGGACATAGAATAGACAATGTATGGATCCAAATTGTTCATACAGACCCAGGCATATTCAGACACTTCTGCCAATATTTGGTTATTTATTTCTTAGCACATGTCAAGCTTGTACCATAATTATGTCAAATCACTTGGCCACTCCCTCTTGGCCAAACTAGAAGTCGAGTTAATCTGGTTTTAAAGAAGTTGCATACATTTTCATCAAGGTTGACGTTTGTGTCACTCCAGAGGCCTACATTTAGACATTTTAATATTGTAATAAAAATTCACAGACAGAATCACCTGGGCATTTAATAAATGCAGTTACTCAGCTGCCTCACCACTAGGGGTGATTGGTGCATCACTTCATGTACAACCTTTCTTACCCTGATGAACCCACCTCTTTGGAACAGTGCATATCTGCACTCAGCAGACCTTGTACGTTGCAACATTTTTTGCCATCAATCACTCTAATCAGAGGTTTTTGTAAGGCTATGCTGCTGTACAGTCCCAATCCTCAAATTCCCTTGCGGAGCTGCCGTTGCGTTCACCCTTTGAACATAACTGCGTTTCACCAAAGGTTTAAGGGATTAGCAATTACATTCTTTCAAAAAAAAAAAAAAAAAAGATCCAACCACATTTTTCGCTCAGATTTGATAGTCGCCCTTTCCTGAAAGTTTTAATAATGCGTTGGACAGCTCTTAAATCAATTTGGGTAGCTTCCACAATCTCCATAGATGTTTTTATTTGACAGATAAACGACCACAGGATGTGTCTTCTGACAAGGTTGTTTAAGAAATGAGAAGCTACACACTGCATCAGTCAGGCTTAACCGACTATGACATCATAATCTAGGCCGTAATTAATCAATGTGAGGCTCTTATCTGTTTGCTTGGTTAAATCCAGCTGCCGACTTTTTGGGATACACAGTGTATAATAAAGGTTGAACTAAATCATGAAGACCCTTAAAATTAATTGCATACGTGGCCTTGAGGTCGGTGTGTAACCCTGGGATGAGAAATATAATCCAACTCATCTGTAAAGTCTTAATCAAGTTTATGATTAGTTGCACAAAAACTCTTTTGTTATCCTAATAAAACTTAAGCAATTTTGGATGATACCTTGACTCCTCATGCCTCATGTATGACATTGTGGCTGACTGTTCAGACAACGTTCCCACACGTTATCTGGTAAATGACGCCTGCGTGCTCAGCGGCAAACCTTTGGTGTCAGCGAGTGCTTTGCGAATGGAGGGACAGGTAGGCTGTGGGGATATTCTTGTTCCCCCTCACTACGCCCAGCTTAATGAGATCTACTGCATTAATTGTGTGTGTGTGTAAGCAGTTGACTGTGTATAACTACTGCGGAGGCCCTTGCTATAGATGTTTATATCCACTTCCCCCACCTCCAGAGACCGTAACCAACTGTTCAGATGGAGGGGTGTTGGGAGTAGGTGAGTTTCCCTCTCCACCTCCCCACCTCCCCCCTCTCTCACTTTCTTACTTTTATCTGAAGCCATTAAGTTTGTGAATGTAAATAACTCTTATTTGAACTTTTTTTTTCTTATTTATTCCAGTTCCAGGTATAATGGGCTGCTTCCAAGCCTTAGAAGTCCTCAAAATTGCCTCTGGGCAAGGTTGTATCCTTTATCTTTCCACTCCCTTGTCCCACTTCACTTGCAGAACCCTCCTTTGCCTTTTTGTTTCTTTGTTTCAAAGTATTTTGCCGTGTCATTGGGATATGCCAACAATAAAATTCTCAGAAAGATTCCATTGTAATAATGCCTTGTGCTTGTCTGATAAGCAAACAAAAACAGAAATATTATGTCTACATTTTCTGAGCTCTGCTTTCCATTTGTTTGCCATTGTCTTGTTAAACTGCAGGGATTTATCCCGACTCGCAGGAGAGAATAGGCTTGCTCTATCCTGCCCTTTGTGTTGCATTGTCAGCCGCACACGGACACCTGGCTATGATGCGTCATTCAGGAAAGTGTTGCGCTTTTTTCCCACCAATACTGCCTGAATGTTGCCATGCTCTTACAACACCAGTGGGAGACGTGTTAGGCAATTCTCTGAATCTTTTTCAAAAAGTAACCTTTCCCTTGACTGGGTGTGCCAGCTTCCTGCGGTCGGCAGCTGCTGATGTTTGACGCTCAGGGTTTTAGATTCAGGCCCATCAGGCTGCGGCCCAAGCAGGTTGACTGCGCGGTGTGTGGAGAAAGCCCCACTGTGACGCAACTGATTGACTACGAGGCTTTCTGTGGGTCTGCCTCCACAGATAAGGTTGGTCATTACAGGAGCTTATTACCGCAGTCCTATGCAATCATGAAAAGTGTGGAATATGATGGTCATTTTCCAAATCTACATAAATGTGGTATAAAAATGATTAACTGGAGTTTCAAAATTATTTTACACAAACCTTTACCTAAAAGGATTGTGTAAAGACTGAAGGACATATATTGTCATAAATAGGTACCATAAAATTTCAAAAGATGAACGTATGGAAAGCATATGGTGCGTTTTCTACACAGAACCACTGTGAGGGAAAGGTGGGTGTAAACAATCTCGCTGTTGGAAATACTTTTATTTCCAAGGTTATAAATTTGTTGAAATCTTGGATTTAATGGAAGAACCAATTCAAACCAGATGGAAGAGCACAAAACATGCCTTTGCTACAAAAGATAATTCAAGCAGGGAGTAAACCGCCAGACTTCCCAAGGTGTTGTTTGTGAGCATAAAGTCTACCTTCTAATAAAATGTTCTCTTTAAGCCTCAGTCTTTATTTTTGTGTCCTCTTTAAGGATAAAACATTCACTTATATCTGTAGATTAAGACTCTATCCAAGCATTCTTCCGGCATGCTTAGTCCTGATGACTAGCTATGTGTATTTTCTACATTTATTTATGTATACTGATAAAAATTGCGATAAAAGCACTAAGTTGGCAAGATCAGCAGATAAGATCGGTTTCACATGTAAGTATTGGCTGACCATCGATATACCAAAATTAAGGAAATCTGGGCCAATTGATCTTCCACGTACGTAGGGATAGCTTAAGGTGACTTTTTAGGGTCAAAGAACATGTTTTTGGAGAAAGCTAACCAGAGTTAGCTTCCTTAGTAGTTGGACTTACAGTATAGAGTTGAAATGGTGTGACAGATGGTATCGGATTGTTTTGTCATCACTACAGAGCAATTCAACCCTCAAATCAAACTGAATATGTGGAGAAAAGTGAGACTTAACTGCACGGCTTTTTAATTACTATGTTGACCGTTGTTTGGACAAAAAGAGATGCTAAAGACAACGCTCATCAAAGTAACAATGCTATTTAAAACTCAAGTGAAAATTATGTTTATCTGGACAAACCACCATCATTACTCTGAACAGCTTATATTGAAGTTGGAGACTTTTCGTTTGCTACCTTTTGGGTGGCCATTGTGGTACAGTGTAATGCTCGAGTTTGCCATTCCAAACATAATGTCATTCTTAGTAACTATGAGCTTTTTTCTTAGCTGCCTTTTGCACCTTTCTTTCTTTGTTTATTTCTTTCATTCCAAAGGAAAAGTTGTAAAAAATATGTTCTATGGATTTTGAAAAAGAGATGATCTAGTTGGGCCAGATACCAAAAAGCATATAAATGTATCCTTTTATCAAACCTCCTCAGAAGTTCAACATTGTATTGTTTCTTGATTTGTGGAAAAATATGCAGAATAAACTCAGTTTTTAAAACATTTTATGCTGAAATGCCCAGGACATTCTAAAAAGCAATACAGAGGTTAAGACATTTTAATTGAAAAATTACATATTTAAAATGAAAAATTTGTGATAATCCCATAGATACATTTGTCATATTCTTCACATTAGTACCCCTAGAGTTAAATGTGGTTGATATCTTGTTCTTTTTTCAGTGTCGCAAGCTTAACCTCCTGTCCAAAGATCAGAGGATCACAGTGCAGGTAAAGTATTGCACATATTTCGGAAGAGTTAGGTCATTGCGTGACTCCCTATATTTAGTGCCATTTATTCTGTGGTTACTCACAATTTTCTCAGTTTTAATGCGCATTCATAAGTAGATTACATCTCAGCTCTGACCCAACCTCAAATGGGAAAGGAGTGAAAATGTGCCTGCAGATTTTCTACAAGAAAGAACAACATTTTCTCCTTGGCACAGAGAGAAAGTGGTAGCGGATTGCATCTGTTTATATTTCAGCAGATTTGGTGCTTTGAAACCCGCTGAGTCATTAAGCCCAGAGATGGGGATCATGATTGATTGGGGTTCAACTGTAATTATGCGAGGGACTCCATTTAGAAACAGTTTTGCTTCCTGTGATTTAAACCAAAGCTGTTAAGCTGTTCATTTGACTTCAAAATTGCAAATCCAGGCAATTTTTAACATTTACTGAGTCATTTTGGTTTCCCTCTTTAACTTAAGATACAAATCTACATACTTTGCTTTGAAATATAAGAGCCTCCACGCTGTTTTATTAAAGCATTTGTTAGTGTTAAGATGCTTTAATCAGAATATTATTTAAAAGTATAATAAATTAGTAATTTCTAATAAGTGAAAATTAGAAGAGGCATATGCAGATATGCCGGCCCTCTGAAAATGTAGGTCTGTGTACTATACAGTGAGTGTATTCAGTACTTGGTGGAGGCTCTTTTTGCATAAATTGGTGGCGAGACATGAAAGCTGTCAGCTTGTGGATCTGTTAAGGAAGCCCAGGTTGCTCTGTCTTCCTCTTGATAATACCCCTCAGACTCTCTATTGGGTTTAGGTCAGATGCTTAGATCCAGCACAGTGATACTGTGGTCATTAAAGCAGGTATTTGTACTTTAGTCAGTTTGGACAAATGCCTAGTCCTGGTGGAAAATGAACTCAGCCTCCCCATAAAACCTGTCAGCAGAAGGAAGCATGAAGCGATTTAAATTTCCTGGTAGAGGGCTGCACTGACTTTGGACTTGATCAAACACAGTGGACCAACACCAGCAGATGACCTGGCTCTACAAGTCAGCCTCACTCCTACCTTTTCTAAATGTTTGACTATAATTCCAGGAATATAAATCGGTAGTGGATAATTCGGGACTTCATATTTTGCTCGATGTCCGCCCTCTTGTGGAAGTGAATATATGCCACTTGCCCTTCTCTCTCAGTATCCTTTTGTCTTGTAGTGGAAGCACACCATTTGAAAGAAAAAAAATCTTCCTGCTTGCTGTTTCTGTACAATTCTTCCCCTTAATTGCTACCAGATATCCCCCTCTCCAGCTTAGAGCAGAGAAAGAGTGAAGATATCCAGTTACTTCAGCAAAGAATCGTCCAACTGAAGCAGCAGATGGCAGGTGACTGCCAGCCGCCAGGTACAGCACCGCTTATGATCTGCATCTGTTGTTAAAAGCAAACAGGCTCGTCGAGCCACTTTCTCATATTCATGACCTGCTGTGGTCTCATGCTGCAGGAACGGAGGCTTAGGTTGGTCGGGTTGTAATGGAGTTGCTAGGTGACCTTTTCCAAAACAAGTACAGTCTACCTGAGTCGTTGCTCAGCTCCAGAGAAATTAATATTCAAAATGTTATATTGGGGTGATTCTTATTAAGGAAGATAAATTTAGCTTTCTGATCCTTGTTAGTTTTAGTGCTGAACTTTTCATATCATTTTACAAAATTCAGTCTATTGAAACTCTTCTTAGTCAGTCTTGCTTCCTTGCAGCATGTCGACATTCAGGAAATGCAGCTTGAAAACATACTGAGCCTCAGCGAAGGTTGCCAGCTCATTGATTTTTGCTCTGTGGTTTCTTCTAGTTTATGTCATCTGTAAGCTGGGTAATGACTCCCAGAAAGCAGTGCAGGTACTGGAGAAAATGAGTGGATCAGAACTGGACAGTATCACGGTGAAAGATGTCTGTGGAGGACTTATGGCCTGGGCAATGAAGATCGATCCAAGATTTCCACAGTATTGATGCAATGTAATATTATTTGCTTGTAATAAACGTTTTGTTTTCCTCCTGTCAACTGTTTTTATTCATATGCTGTGCGTTCTACAAATGTCTCCAATGTCATCACTCTATTTCACAAACATGGAGTGCTATGATGGGTAGGTTCCCACATTTTCTTTTGTTTTGTAATACACTGTGAGTAGGCAGCTGGATTACTTGCATGCATTGTAACTGCAAAATCAAGTTTCTCTTCCTTTTCTTTTAAAGCCAGTTTTTAATATAATTCTTAACTGTGGGAAGCAAATGTATCAGATAATGTGATTAAACTCAGCCATATGGACTTCTATCATTTTAAATCAATATTAACATTTCAGCAATCTAGAAGAGACTGCGATCTAAAGTCAACTTGTCAATTATCTCAAATGTTATTCTTTCTGGGATTAAGTATGTTCTTGCCTTAAAAGGATTATGGTTTGTGGTCATAAATTTAATTGACGTTAGTGAAAATGAAAATGTCCCACATACTTATCAAATAATAAGTACAGAAAATGTCAGGGATGTGAAGTATTTAAATGATGTCTTGTTAAAAAAATCTATTTGTAAAAGAGTCACTGAAATGCCACAGTCATCTTACCAATTGTCCAATTTTCTTTAGCAAAACCATTATTTTAGTATGACACAACAAAAAAATTCTGGAATATTTGTGACGTGGAATGAAAATGATTCATCACTTTAAATTGTCTTACAAATGAAGCAGTTGGTTGAATTAGATTTTATTCTGTGGTATTAAACCAGGCTAAATACAATTGCATGCCACACTTTTGAAAAATTTTAAACCATGTATCATTTTCCTTCCACATCAGTTTTGCACTAATTTGAATTGAACTTTCCCATTCGATCCAAATACATGAAATACACTGTGCATATAATTCAAGCTTGTTTGTAACTTGACAAAATGTAAAAAAAAGATGGATAGAAATGAATACTAATACCCAGTAGACTTGAAGGATTAAAGGAAAAATTATGTTTGACATATTTGAAATATTGTGTGTGGAAAGTTTATTAGAAGAAACTGAATTATGGTTGTCTTCAACTCTCTTACTCAGTTGCTATTAAATGTTAAAACAGCTGCTTACATGTTGAGGGATAATTCTTAAAATTGTGAAAGAGAATTTAACGGTTGTCTTGTTCTGAGTAAACAATTTTTGAGAGCAGTTGTAGTTCGGTTTTAAGTTGTTATGGCTGTTATGTGGTCCGATTTTATGCTATAACGGCCTGCCATATAGCTGCCTCACAAACTTTAGTCTTTTGACCAATTAGCTCTATTTTGTTCTGTCAAACAGCAGCATGTGGACGCGTTAAGACACATTAAAATACATGTTCTTTGCTGTTAGCTGACATTTAGTGAAACCAACTTGACATATTTTGTTCCGATGTTACTTTAAGAAAAATGAATGTAATACTAACCAATCCGAGTCATGTGGAGGATTTTTGTTCTTGGCACAGTTAAGATGAAATAACGGAAAAGGACCGCGCTTGCGCACTGGTTTGAGCCCCCCCCCCCGACCTCTAGCGGAGGCGCCATTGCTTTACATGGACTGTAGTTCAAGTTTTCCTCTCCGCACATGGAAACTCACTTATGCGGAGATAATAAAAAGACTCCAATCCCCAGCGAGAACAACTACTCTCCCTTTTTTTTTTCACCGTCGCCAAACAGGGGGAGTAGTCACAGCTGGAAGGATAATGAGATGCGCATGAATTTACAATCTGGAATAAGGGATTAGATAAACTAAATGGACCGCGCGGTTGGTCTCGGCGAACCTGAATTAAGAATTTAAGCTGCTGTTCGTTAGATGTAAAACGACGACGCTGCGCCTTTTTTTTTTTGCGTGTGACGTTCAAAATCGAAAAAAAAAAGAAAAAGAAGGGACCAAACTTCAGGCTTAGCTTTCTCTCTGTGGATGGAGTTGAAAAGTTTCATCTTCAGTTGTCTCACAATGGAAAGACAAGCGCCCTTCGCTGGAAGTGGAGGTAAAGTGTCATTTACTTCGACGCGTTTGGGCCGAAAGAGATTTTTCAACGTAGAGGGGGTTCCGGGGCAACAAAGAGGGACAGAAAGAGCAGATTTTGGCGGCTTGTATAACTTGTTTTGCTGGCGTCCGCTCGGTTTAGGTTCTGCCAGCGAGCCGATAGAAAGTGGGAGGGGTGCAGATTTTCTGAAGCTTTGGGTCCAGATGTTTGTGCGGTTGCAAGAGGTCTAAACGTCAAGTTGAACTATCTCCTGCCTCTCCTTGGGGCTCTAATGTTCGCGTGGAGCTCTGAAGGATGAGACAGGAACTAAAAACGTTACAATTCTGATATTCTTACCACTTCAGTGGCTCACTTGTCACAAAGTATCTACAAATGGATAACAATTGATATTTAACAAAGCAGTGCCAGGCAACATGTTTTATGCTGTGCATAAACTTTAGTTTATGCATATATAGTATAATATATATACATATTATACTTTAATTACATTGTAAGATGCACGTAAACCAGTGATTCCCAAACAAATGAGTTTGCATGTATTTATCTGCATTTTGCAAATGTTTTCATGAAAGTAAAAATAAATAGAAAATAAATAAGTACATTGTTTTGACTGTAATGGACTCTTAAAAGCAGCATCCCCTGCACAAGTATTCACTCTCCAGGCAGATCCTGAAACAAACAGTAGTTTATCAGTTAAACATAACTTGCCACAGACAGATGAAAGACAAAAATAAGTGGCATCTCTGTTCTATTATTGTAAGAAATTATATTTTTTAGGGTGGGGATCTTCGCAAACGAAGTTTGCTAGAGTTTCATACTTTTCATGTTGTGCATCGTTATCGGGTGCAAAACATATTGCAATTTATTGTCCTGAAGTTGCAGTTAGTTTCTTTTGCTACTAGCACTAGTTTTTCAAAAATATAATACAATTTATCGCATAAATAATTATTAATCCACATTAGATGTGTGTGTATGTTGAAGGCCACGTCAGTCTGATTTAGCATTTGCTTTTCAATATCTTTTAGCCTACTGAATTTATCCCCAACAATAGCTGAGTTAGTTATTAAACATTTTTTTACTTAAGCATGTTTATTTGTGCATAGTCAACGCTTGTTTGACCTGAACATTTTTGTTGGTAGTTAACAAACAAAAATGAAACAAGAAGAAGAACATCTGCTCTTATATTTTTGTTCTCCCTTAATAAGCATAAAAATGAATGCCTGCCGCTAAACTGATTGCTGTTGGATAACTGATTTCATGATTAGGTAATGCAAAGCAGCAAGAATTAATGAATTATCAGATTTTTCAAGGTGTGTTGCATTTTTCTAGGAAAATATTTTAACCACCAGCTGAACGGAATGCAAAGTTATAAGAGTTGGCTAGTTCCAGGATTAGGAATAACGCTAGGGTAAGGAGATTTAGCCTCAAGGCTTGCAACAAAATGTAAACACCAAGAGCTGACTCATTCATGGCCCTACTTTGCTTTTTTATTGTTCTAATAATGTGTGTGTTTTTGTGTGTTTGTGGGAACAGGCTTCCTCTGGTCAGAGTGGATTACTGACTTTAGAAAAAAGAAGGAGCAAAACTCCAGGATATGAAGTTTGTTGCAGCAGCCTGTGGATTGTTCAGAGACCTTCCCTCCCTCACCTGGCCCACCTCTTGAACGATTCATGCATTTTCTGAGCTCAGGTGGGTGGGTAGCATCCTCTCAGCATCATTTTTGTGAGTCAGTGACACCTAAATTAAAATGATATGCCGCTGACTCATTACTACCGATGAGGAGCGCACATTTCCAGCGCGACAAGCCCATCCACAGAGACGGTGCTGTGCTTCTCCCTGCCAGCCTTCACTGAATCCCATCGTTCAGCGTTTTCTCACGTCGCAACTGGAAGAAACCCAATGTCTGCCTCCTCTCCCCCGTCCTTTCCTCGGGCCTTCCTGCACTCGCTCCATCCGCTCCACCCACCCTCGCCAGGATCGCCTGGACCGCTCTACCAGCGGCTCTCCAACGGGAGCCACAGCGCCCCAAGTCCTACCAACTCCCGTAGCTCCTTCCATGGGGTCTCCTTCCTGCTGCAGATTGGACTGACCCGGGAGACCGTGAACCTGGAGGCCTGTGATCTCTCGCTGTCCGCGGTCAAGGACCTGGTGTGCTCCATAGTTGATCAGAAGGTAAGAATGCCCTAAAATAGCTTGCCATCCATGCAATCACTCACTATGAAATTGAAGGTTTTCCTACAAAAGTCAGCCATTGTAATGATGCCTCGGAGCATGTCCTGCTGTCTCCCACCACATTCATTTGTCCAGATCATGTTTTTTCAAAGCAGACATCTGCGCCATGTGCTTAAATAATGAGTCAAACACAGCAGAAACGTGCCGGACGGTCGCGCCGAAGCTCCTCCAGTTACACAACATGCCGTCCACGTGCCCATTATTTATGTTGTGGTGTTTTGTTATTTGACGTGAAAAAAGTGCACAAACATGTACAGACCTATGCAGCACTTTTCGGTCCAATCTGGAATCCACTTTTATTTTCCATGACGGCGGTAGTGTGTTATGACCACACCGCTGGAGTAGATTTCAACACAACTGCAGGCCATGTTGTTAAACATAATTTACCATTTCTTTTGATTTCTGGAAAAATAACAACTCAGATGAGCACAAGTGATATTTTTTTTCCCCTGTTATTTTCCAGTTCTGCTGAAATTTATCGAAAAGTTTTATTCATGGTTTATGTATTTTGGTTTCTGCGTTTGTGCATGTGTTTGTTTTTATAAAATGTAAAACTATTGGAAGAATAAGCATTTCAAATTTTGCTTTATGAAATAGCTGAAATAGCATGAAGAAGTAATTTGGGTAAAACTATTAACTCAGAAAAGACCTATATCTACCTAAGGTACAAATTCAACCAATCAGATATTTTGTTGCCAACTCCTGATCACAGATTTAGGTTTTATTTCTTTTACCTGAAAATACCACTTTCTCATTGAGTACTTTAAGGCTACGGTCACCCATCAGGCGAATGTGACTCAAATCCATTTCTTTGCACATATGCGACCCTAACTTTTTCATCGTGACCTGAACATCCCAATTTCATTCTTTTCACCCCCTCCAAGATATCTCATCTGTGCCACATCTATATGTGGTACTAAATCAGATAAGAATCTGATTGCTTGCAAAGCTTCTGTGGTCTAAACGGTCTTATCACATCTTTACATCTTATCTGACTGTTAGGTCATTGATGTGCGGTGTGCACCGTCATTCTGTACCAAAAGAAGCCAGATCAGACGTAAACAATGGCTGAAAATTATAATTATAAAGAAGTCTATGTCAGTGGACCACATCACACCACAATCCCACTACTTGTGGTCAGACTGGGCATCCAAACAGACTTATCTGCAGAAGTCTGTTTGCCATCTTGCCTTTTTATTAGCTACTCCCGTATTGTGACTACACTGTTGGCTCTGAATAACTTTAAAATTGATCCATAGTTGATGGCATCCATTATCATTTCTGTAAACAGTATGCTGCAATGTGATGTCTATCCTTCATCTCTCTATAGATTATTGAAAATAATATCCTGACCATTTAGGTCACCAAGTAGCCTCAATGTACATCATATCTTAAGGAATTAAAATTCGCAAATTAAATAACGATGGCATCTCATTTGATATTTCAGAGGGAAAAACTTTGAGTTTGTGTTAAATCCTAAGTGTAAAATATTATATTTCTACAGCAACGCTAAGCTCCTGCAGAAATATAGATTTTTGAGACAATAGATTTTTGAAATCTATTGTTAATTATTTATGTTAGGAGTAGAAACATCATCACAAGCAGGCTGCATTACACAGCTCTACATGCCACTAATTTACTATTTCTGAACAAACCAAAATTAATCAAGAGGTGATGTTTTAGGTTCTTTTGCAATTTGCATTCACTAATAGCGTTGCTACCATTCCTGAAGGAAGCGTCAGCACCTGCGTTTATAACAGGGTATCTGTTTGTACTCAGAAAGTTGCAAGGTTTTAGGGTCTCTCAGAACTGAGGCTGAAAAAGATGGAGGTCACCAAGTAGCCTCAAGCTCAGTGTCCATTGTGGCTGACAGGCATATAAAACACTTTGAGAGTTATAGGTATAAACTATTTATTCACACATCTGACCGTTTCTGCAAATGAAAGCACAGGCACTCACTGTATCCTGAAACATCTACTTGAGAACATGTGCTTTTAGTGTTTGCGTAAGGTGTCGAAACAGTCCTTGCAATGCTAATCACAAAACAAATGGGACAGGTTTTCCAAGTAGCAATAAATAAATCATCATCGGTTATGTTATCATTGACATAATCTGCTCTTCAACTTTAAAAACAAATTAAGTGTAGCATGTTCCATGTCGAGCGAAACATGACTCTTCAAAAGGATAAAACTTAGCAACTTTGCTGTAATTCGCTCAGCTTCCTGTTATCTCGAAGTCTAGTTCTCTGTTGTGGTAGCTTGCATGAACAGACAACATGCCTCTACATAATACACAGCTTCCTTTCTAGAAGCTTCTACTGGGTGTTCTTTCCCCTTGTTTTGAAATGATCTACAGCTATTAAATTTACAGTTTGATGTATATTCTTAGTATTACATCATGGCTGATATCTTATTTGTTAGTGCTTAAAAAGTAAATGTTGACATTTGTGTGATATTTGATGTAAAAACCTTTACACCTTTGACTGTAGAGGCTCATGTATGCTTTCTGTACTTGCCATGGAATATAATTTCTGTTCATTTACATTTGTTGTAGAACTAATAGATGCATTTCAGATGTTATCTTTGAAGCCAAATCATGTCCTATAATTTCTAACATAGTGGAAATGGCTAACTTTTTCTATGCTAACAACTTTTATGCCAAGGAATGTTGTTGTCGGTGTCACATTATAGGTGGAAAACAAATTTGATTTTTATTTTCCAACCATCTGATGACCTAACATGGTCAATCAAGTGGTCAATCAAGTCATGCCATTCTGGTCATTAGACAGGTTTTTTTTTAAAGCTTTTATTTTATTTTTTTGACTTATTACACATTCTAAATAGTATTTACCTAGCACTAAGTTTTACCAAATCATCAGATTGATTTGTATTCACCTGCAAGTTCTCAACATCTGTTTAGTGCTGTAAATATCTCACTCAGTTGTGGTTTTGCATTAATATTTTCTGCACTTTGTTGTTGCATGGGATTAATAGAGAGTGAAAGCCTAGTGAATTAATTTAATAGCTCGAGAGTGGATCCATCATCGCCTTTTTTTGGCCTCTTTTGATTAATGTTGATTACTCTGTTTGGTCTGTAATTATTGTTGATGGAATAAAGAAGAGCCTGATTAAAAAGAGCTATTTCATCAGCAGCTGGAATCTGCAGATTTAGACTGGACAGAGCAAGGCCGATGTTTGACACAGTGGTTGTTAAAAATGAAGAGAAATGACATGAGGAGCTGGCTAAAACAGCAGGAGGATGTGGAATTAGCCATCTGTACTGAGTTTGGGTCCTTTGCCTCCAATGTTTTCTGAGTTGACATTCCAGAGGAGCTGGGTAATGTTGTTGTTCTTTACGAGGTCTGCTGATTCTCACTAGCTAGTTATGAGCAGTTCTGGTCCGCAGACCAGAAAATCTCATCACCACGGACATTTAGATGGATTCAGTAATGCGTTGGATCTGTTGCAAGAAAACAGTAAGAGGAAAAAAGCTGGAAATATGAGGCTTTCAAGACTCTGAGAAAATCAGTGCATGGTCCTCCCAACCAGCACATCTCCCAAGATAAAATCCATACTACCTTTCTCTTGTGTACTTTTTTTTTTAATCACAAAAGATGGTATCCATTCAAATGTGGTGGGATTATCTTGGTTCTTCTCTACATTATTGCAGCAGAACACATCCAGCCTGCTCAACTGCTTTTGTTGTAAAGTTTGTCTGCCAATTGTAGTGTGCTGCTTCAACTATTTCATGACATCCAGCCAAATGGCTTTGAGATCAACGGAAAATATGACTGTATCCTTGTGGGCTTTCAGTTTATCCCTGCTTCGCTTCTTGTTTTAAAATATGCATGACAGTGGGAAGTTTTTGTACGGTCCAGATATTCGTGCCAATTTGTAAAGCTCTGGATCTCTAAACCTGGTTTGATTGTCCACTGATGGATGTCCCATGGCATCTCTAGTCAGCAGAACTTCAGGTGTCTGTCATCGAAGTGGAGACAGGAAAACGATTTTGGACTTCATCTGGCAATATCTGCAAAAAAAAAAAAAGAATGCAAGCTTCTCTCCCGTGGTGCCGTTTCCTCCGCTGAGACTTGGCCCGTTTCACCGAGTGACTCACTTTTTAGTCATGCAACAAACAGGGATGCTCAGTCCAACTACAATCTGTGCAGTCCGGTGTCAAGCTTTCTGCTGTATCATCATTTGTGAACTTCTGAGTTGATTTCAGTTCCCTTGTCTTAGTTTTGTAAAAAGTGAAGTTCCACTGCTGCCTTTTGGTTTCCCACCTTCATACTGCAAACAACCTTATACTTATTCCAGCACAAAGTTAAATGACAATAACAAATTATTTTATTTAAATACAAATCTGGATTTGTATTTATACCCATTTATTCTGATACCCTTAAATTAAAGACTGCTTTCAGAAGTCACTTACTGATTAAATACAGTTCACCTGTGTCTTATTTACTCTCAGATAAATACAGATGTTTGGCGATACAGATGTTTCTCAGGTCTGTTGGAAACCATTAGTGAACAAAAAAAGGATCATGGACTTCGAAGAACACAGCAGAGATGTGTATATGTTTAGTTATGAAATGGCATCCTGATAATCGTGCATCTCCTGCAGATCTGTTCAATTCATCATTTGAGAGTGCAAAGTGTATGGCATAACTGCAAACCAACCAAGACCCAGGACTGTACATCTAAACCAACAGTCAAGGAGAGTGTAAATCAAAGAAGCAACTAAAGACCTATAGCATCTCAGTAGTATCTAGTCCAGTTAATGGGAAGATGACTGGGGCTAAATACAGAACAATTTCAGATGAAAAGCTTTTGAAGTTTCAGCTTCCAGTAGGATAGAAATCCAGAACCCTAGAAATCCAGAACTAAAATCTGTGGAGTTAAAGGGATGTAATATGAAAAAGTTAAAAGTGTGTGAATACTTTTGAAAGTACTGTAAAAGTTTGCTTTAGAAACATTTGGAATTAAACTTAAGGTGGAAACCTGGTGTAATAACGCAAAGTTAACGTCAGACCTTACAATGGAGTTAAGGAGAGGTAGTGGAAGTGGAAAAGTTGAATTATTATATCTTTAAACCAACTACAAATTAGTTTTCTAATATTTTTATTAGAGCTTTGTGTTTAATGAGATTTTGTTTTACGGGAACATGACTCATTTTTGCCAACATTATTAATTTGTGTTTTGGATAGGACTTCTGCTGTAAACGTCAAAGACCTCAAAGACAAACTTTCGGTACTTCATGCAGAAAAAGAGTGACCACAATGAAGTCAGGACGTTAATATCACATCTGTCTACTGCTGTCTTCGTTTTGCCCCTTCTAACGTTTTCTGACCAATGTATGCGTCTGACCAAAAATAACAGATGCTTCTTTTCATCTATGTAAGCGGAGGTTTGTTGACTGAAGGCTGAAGTGATGCTCAAATTAACTCAAGACTTTGTTACAGTACTGTTTATAGTACTTTAAAACTGGTTGCATTAGATACTTGGTCTTAATGACGCAGATATGTTTTTACTTTCTGGGGAGAGAAATGCATGTGAACAAGAGCAGCAACATAGTAAAGAAAAAAAACAAGTTATCTTCTTGGATTTAACAGATTTAACTGTATCTCATCAAAAACTAAATTTCAGTTTTAAAATGTATGAGCTGAACTTTGAGCTTAGGATGATAGATTTACATCTAGTAAAGTAGAGTTGACGTAAGTTAGACCAGATAGCATAAAAGATGTGGAGCTGTGCTAAGCTTTAAAAACTGCCAGCTGATTCTTTGTTGTATTGTCTTATTATTTTTGGAACGTTTCAAATAGTTTTTTTTTCATGCAGAAAACAATCTTAAAATTTCATCCTGGAAGAAAGTGAAGCCTTAAAAATCATCAAAACCTATTTGACACCTGTTTTTGTCAGAGTTTTAGTTAGTATTAGTTACATCCTAGCTTGGAGATGTTGCTGTTGTTCCACAGTATCAGTGTGTTTTAAGTCATTTGGTGATAAGAAGTGTGGCTTACAAACAAGTTCGAGCTCCTAAAGAGGATTAGGAAGAAAAGTGAACTTGTTGTTTTGCTGCATTCACTTCTTTTACAAAGTGGAAAACAGTTGCTGCTGTGGTACGGGTATCATAGCAATCTGCAGTCGCATTCTTTTGGTATCTTCTTAAATCTTGTGACCATAGCTCAAGGACAAATAGTTGGTTTCTTCCTGACATCGGTGCTTTGCTTTCCTTAAGTATTGCTGTCTTTTTAAGTTTCATTTTCGTCTGTTGTTTTTTCCTCACTAAAGTTTTAGGTCGTGCGTTCAAACTTCATAAGAAGTCACACAAATTCTGAAGTCACCATATTGAAAATCCACACCACACATGAATTTAATATATAGCATTGAAGTGGTTTGGCACCAGTAAAACTCCCAGATGTTTGGAAGGTTGACTTTTCATATCTCCCCTTAACTCTTTCTTTTTGAATCTGTCTCATTGTTGGACAGGGAGTCATGCAGCCTTGTTATAATAGCTGTGCATTGTATAGATTTTGTGCAGCTCATTCCCCTCCCTGCGAAAGGCTCAGCCACATGACTTGGCCAGATTCCACTGAATAGATTTCCTTTCTCTGTTCTCTGAGCTGAACTAAAAAGTAGCTTCTGATAGTAGTGGTTTGAAACACAATAACCAGTTCTAGTGGGTTACGACTAACCTTAGAACAGAACAACCAGGTCTAATAGGGTCAGGCCCTTGCAAGTCCTGAATGCTTTCAAATCACTTCTCGTCACCCCTCCGGAGGCAATTGCAGTACAGGCTCCTTGAAGGCCGTGAGAAAGGACAAAAGCAGCCAACCATTGGGTGGTGGAGGCAGATCTGATCCAAGATGGCTTGTACACATCCCGACTGTGGCTTCACCGTGACTCCAAGCCGGGAGCTCGCTGTGCTCCGATTTCTCCTTCTGGTGTTTTTTTTTTTTTTTTTTTTTTTTGGGGGGGGGGGATTGCTTGATGAATAGCGCGAGATAAACAAACAAAGATTCCACATGTTGAGCGCTTACTGTTTGGTGTCGCCCAAGTCCTCTCGTGCAGCCACCAAGGGAGCATTTGTGGGACAAAAGTTCACGACTCTCTGAGAATGACTCCCAGCAAGCCAGCTGGTCGCCCTGGACCGCCAGCCAGATACGGAGCATTCCATCTTCACCCCTGCATATTTGGAGAATGATGCGATGCTGCTGCTGCTGATGATGATGATGATTATGGGTGGGATCAGACTATTAGGATAGTGAAACATTTCAATCAAAGACTTGCTGGACGACTTGTCAGATCGGTTTTGCATTCAGCAACGTTTTTGTAAATTTTTATTTTTATATATTTTTTTACTGTTAGAGCAAAGTTTACTCCAAAATGTCAGTTCAGTTCCTCTAAATCATATGAGAAGAAAATATATGCATTGTGTTCAATACATGATGCTGCTGTAGTTACAGTACAGCTGGAAGGGCTGTGAAAGGCAGCTGCCTCAGCCACAGGTTTCCCCGCTGGCTTTGTCACTGCTGTTAACTCCCAGGCTCTGGTTGAGGTCTGTGCAGCTGCCTCTGTAATTACCGAGACAAAGGCCTTTTTGAGTCAGAAACAGGTTGGAGAACACAAGGGAATGGTAAATTATTGTAAAGTAAAAATTAAGAATGCTTTTAAATATATTTTTTTAAGTATCTCATGGAAAACACTATAAAATTCAGCGTTGGATACTATTTGTTGCTGCCTTTTGTGTGTAAAGTAAGTAAGTTTTAACAAATAAAGACATAAGTGAAGGTACTCCTACCAGCCCTGTTTAAGTTACATACCTTCTTTTGTAAACATTTATTACTTACACAGCTGAATGGGGGAAATAACACACAAACTGAATGACTTTAGTAAGAAAGGTAAAGAAATATTTTTCTTTACGAGTTTGGCTACGATGCACACCCTGATTCTAGTACTTCTTTGCAAAACTCTGATTTATTATACCATTTCGATTTTTTTGGGCTGTAGTCTAACAGTATGACAAATATTTACCTCATACTATACCCTCATTCTTTGCAAAAAAAGATACAAATTTGTCAGAAAGCTGTGCTGAAAGATTAAGTTTATTTTTACTGGAGATGTTGTTTTTGCATCAAACATATCTTTCACAATTTTGACCAAAAAAACCAACCTTAGATTCAAATTGCCTAGTTTCTTTACATCTGAACGGGTCTCGTAGAGATACTTATCCTCTCTGAATGAGAGAATGCACCAGGTGAAACATTCACAGGCCCCACTTCACTCCAACTAACCTTGACTGAAACACAAAGGAAACAAATCACCCAGACTCCCTTGTAGTCAAGAGATGATGCCAACAAGTGCATCATCCCTTGGAGCTGTTAATCGTATTTTCACCCCAGAAGATGTCCCAGCAGCAGCGTAGAACCGTGTGTGCGATATGAAGCCAAAACTTTCCTGGAAAGTTCATTTGGCTTTTTGTCAACAACAAAATCAGTCACCAGTGAATCAAAACAACTGGTATTGGTTTTAAAAGACATGGTAATTGCTCCTTTTATACATAGGTTTTCAGTGTTTATTTTCAGGCTTACTGATGTATGTATTCCAAAACCATGGAGTTGACTAAATTTATATCGCAGTGGGGATTGATGCACATGCACAACCTAAAGCAGTTTTACACAAGGAATCTATCAATTTTCCTGGTCTTGGAGTAATTTGTGGAAAACAGGGGAAAAAAAGAAGAAAAAAGGAGGGGGGTATCTCTGAAGTTAAGTGAGCTAAGTAATTTCTACCATCTGCAGTGCACATTGCTGCCGCCTTGCTCCCCTTTAAATGTAAAGTGGCAAGGCAGAACGCAAAGCCTGGCCGCAAGAGTTGGAGAATGACAGAGTGGAGAAGTTTGGATCTCTCTGGAGAAAGGGGGCTCTTTGTGGAGGGGTTTGAATTCTTTTTTTCCTTCCCAAAACCACCAGAAGAAGGCAGGTTGCACCACTAAACGTGGCTTGTAGTTTGCCTGAATATTCTCCACCGCACTTGACTTGCCAGTTGTGAGTTCATAATCTTGCACCACTCCAATCTCTGCTAATGCTATCTGAAATGGCTTTGATTGTATTGAAGTGGTGGAGTGCAGCGTAACGGTGCACCCATTTAATATGCGGGACTCCCAGCCATTTTGTTTCTGTGAGGCCCTGCACGTGTTATTTGGGATTGCTTCCCATCAGCGCTGATGAATTTGTAACCGTGGATTACCACGGTTCAGTGAAAGAGGATTTCTTGTTTCCCTTATTAATTTACTTATTAACAATCAACTTTGACTGGCTTCCGTCTAGGGAGCTTCAAGCATGACAAATGCTGACTAGAAACAGTTAAACTGACATTGCTGGCACAAAGCTTACCCTCTTCATATTAATGCATCCCTTTTCTGTGTAGTCGAGTTAATCTTTGCTCACTAGAGGAACTCTTAGGAGCAGATTACACATTTTTTAGGAGATCTGCCAAAAATGTTTTTCCGGTGACCAGCAGTGAAGTTCACGTGACTTCTATTGTTGCCACTCAGTCATTTCATCGAGGCAATATTGATCTCTGTAGCATTTAGCAGGTTTCAGAATGTCTTATTCTGTGTTGTTTTCTCAGCACTGTTTGCCTTTCCTGTCTCACAGAGCAGAGAGTGATCTGTCAAACTGATAGGAAGGTGGCAGAGGAAGTGAAATTATATGTCGATGCAGCAAGAAGGTCTTTGAGCGTCAGAGGGTAAAGGGTGTGCAAAACGTTTAACTAGTAGCATTTCTAATGTATTAATATGGAACATTAGAAATTGTACAGCTGCTGAACTTTTCTTTGAATTTCAAGCAAAAAGAAAGCAACTCAGCAGGGCTCCTTCTGTCACTGTGTCTCTTTATTCAGCTACACTGGCTGGTTAGCTGCCCTCAGAGCCGCTCCCTGTTTCCATATTCCCTCCGCTGCTGCTCTCCAATCGGCTGTGGTCGGCGGAGCAGCACAGCCTGTTCGAGTCTGTGTGAAATGGCTTTTCTGCACGCTGCCCCTGCCATTATTCTTGTCCCTGCATATAAACATTTTAGAGAAATTGCCTGTTGGGGCTTGTGTTTTAAAAGGAGGTGACAGCTTGTATGTTGAAATGTGGCTTTTCTGCTTGTTTTTGAGTTGGCACCAACTGCGTTAAGCAAAATTAAGTCCACAAAAGAACCTGGAAATCAAGGAGCTTTTTTTAATGGCTTTCTGAAACAGACCTCGCAATGATGCTTGATGTTTTTTTGTGTTTCTTTGTTGAGCAACAGACGTCTGCTCCTACATCCTGCTATTACCACACACCTTCTGACCTCCATCAGAACAAGAGAAAGTGCAGACGCCATCAATCTTAGCAGAAATCGCCCCCAGGTTCATCTGTTCATTTGCTCCATGTGGAGCCGGTGGCTTTTTTCTGGACCAGATAGGGAACATGGAGTTAGTAGTTAAGTACACTGCCTTGTAATACTATCCATATACTTTAAACGTTTTCAGATTTTGCCACACTACTTTAAAGCATCTAATTGACTAACACAAAATAGTGCCTAACTGTGAGGATAATTATGGTTTTCATTAGAAAAATAAACAAAAAAAATCTGTTGCCGCCGGTGGGATGCGTTTTTATGATGACCTTAAATAATACCCAAAGTAGCCAAATGGCTTCAGAAGCCACTATTATGATAAATGGCATTCATTTGTGTGAAATTTAATCACATCATAAATCTAGCTATTTTGTAGCTGTGAAGTGTAAGAGGTTTGTTATAGAATATCTATAATAGAATATCTATCACTGCATTATGACATGGTGCAGTGAAAACACAGCACCATGAAGACCAACGATGACAGCAGACAGGTCAGGGATTAGTTTATGACTGATAGAAAACTTCAAGAACTCAGAGATACAATTTACCAGACGTGGCACAAGAAAATTCAGAAGGAGTTCTAGTAATTAGCGGTTGCTGTTGTGGAAGAAAACGTACTTAGTCTCTATAGTGAAAAATAGCGGTGTTGGTATCATGATGTAGGGATACTTTTCTCCTGCAGGTCAGAGCTGATTTGGAAGATGGACGGAGCTAAATAATGAGCAGTCTTGGAAGAAAACTTGTTGGCAAACACTTGAAATTGGGCAGAGGTTCATGACGGCTCTAAAGAGACAGCAAAGAGCTACTGTTGCTACATGTTAGTGACCCTGTCAAAACCCAAACCTAACCCCCTTCAGGATTGGTGGCAGGAGTTGAAAACTGCTAACCAGGAACTCTTGATCCAATCTGATATGTTTGCATTTTTTGAGAACCATGGTTTGTTTTCCTGCTACTTTACTTTGGCTGTAGGCCGTTTTGGCTTGTTCTGTCTCATAGATTCCAAATAAGATGCCTTGTAGCTGCCGAAGTTTGTAGCTGTAATTTGGTATGAAAACGTTTACAAGGCACCATATATGTTTAAGGCAGAGGTTCAGGGGTTGGATCGTTTGTAGCCATAACTCATCAGCTGTTTGCAGGGGCCTGGCCAAGCTTGTCTTAGATCATGCTGCTGTCTTCCTGTGAGGGCCTTAGATCCTGTGACTCAGCCTTCCTCTGCTCTGCCTGGACACTGTTCATGCCTGTAAAAAAAAAAAGCCATGCACACACTCATGCATACACAGACACATGAAACCACACACCTATAGATATATAGGTCACTGAAGAGATGCAAGGCTGTTTCTGTTATTTATGTAAATGTTTTGCAGTGTTAGACTTAAAGCCACCTGGTTGGAATAGCGATACAGTGGTTTGTAACTAAACAATGACCTCACCTCCATTATCTCCTCAGCACTTCTGTGGCTTTTGTACTTTAGGCCAATTCAGTTCAGGGGGAGTATTGTTTCTCCAGATCAAAATAATAAAAACATGTCAGAATAACTGTAGGATTTTCTTCCGACTGCTCTTGGATTTGGCAGGAAACCATCTGCTTTTGTGATTGATGCAAATAAGGTAAGCGGTATGGCTTTCTTAGCGTCTCATGCCGATTGAACGACATCTAAGATGACAGGTGTCTCCTCTCCTGTTGTACTGTGGTCTGGCCAAGGTTCTGCAGCTCATCATGTTGGTTAGAGGAGTGATTCCACCACGTCTGCACCAGTTTAAAAAGGAAAAGGGGGTTGACTTACAAAAGCAGCACAAAAACTAGTAGACTTAATTGCAACAGGTTTTCCTCCAGTGTATTATAAGCCTGGCGACCCTGCCAGGCTAAGCATTGCTTGTTTATGTTTCTAGGAAAATAATAATAATAATAATAATAATAATAATATTAATAATAATAATAATAATAATAATAATAATAATAATAATAATAATAATAATAATAATAATAAATCACTTTTTAAAACCGGGCTGCAAGCATCTCTGTTGTTCTTAGCATTTCACTAGCAGAGCAGATTTATTCCTAAAGGATAGGTTTATAATAGTTAGGTTTATAGTTTATGCATTTAAAGCTGACAGGGCGGACCAATCACACAACTGGCACCTCTGCGCTTTGCCTCGCACGCTGCCCGCTGCTTTACCTCAGCGGGATCGCGCGCTGCCGCCTCCTTTCACTCAAGCTGGACACAGGCTGACCTGTATGTACATTTACATCAACTTACTGTGAGGAATTATGGTCCTTTGGAGAACTCTAGGTAAGAGTTTAAAACCCGCCGCGTTAGCTCTGGTTGCGTAGCTCAATGTGAACTGCAGGAATAACTTGTAGCGAATTCAGAGGTCGCCTTGTGGAGCGGTGAGAATGATTTATCTTTGTGAATGAACAATATGCGGCGTTTGCATCTCAACACGCTGCCCAGTGTGTGGCTTCCCTGTAAAGTTTATGTCTGTGGTCCCGTTTGGCCGGAGTTTGTGGTTAACGAGCAGCGCTAAGCTAACCTCACCTCATCATGCAGGTTCAGCCCAGTGAGGAGCTTTCGTGCTCTCCTCAGAGTCACACACCATGCTGATTTCATATTATTTTATTATTATTTTTAGTTTTATTTTTCCAGTTACACCATGCATTAAAACCATAGCAAATGTTAATTTGACTACTTAGAACAGTGGTTCTTTTTTTGAGGTACCGAACCCTTCAGTTGCACATGCGCATTCACTGAACCCTTCTTATTCCTCTAACAGCTTCTGTGTAAGATATAGTGAAATATGGAAGAAAGTAGTTTTATTGGCCAGCCTAAAAAGCAATAATTGCAGTTTACTCATTTGTATTTATAAATTCAAGGATTAAACTCACAGCATCAGATTGTTGCTGTGGTAACAAAACAATCTAACTATAAATATTGTTCTTTGAAATTTTACAAAGCAAACTTGCCGGCACCTTAAATTTTACATTTAAATGTTAAACAATTTAAAAACTTTTAATTTATGTATGCCTAAACAATTGAATCAAATTTAGCAGCATTGATCATCTCAATAAACAAATGTTACATTTGTGTATCTGTGGTCTAAATAAATAGCATTTTACTGGAGATCTTATCCAGTAACATATAATTACAGTGTAATACTTCTATATTTCCTGCCAACTTGTCATCTTTTAATACAAAAACACGGTGAACCGCCTCGACGCCTTGACCACCGGGCTTAGCAAGATTTCTGGGGGAAACCCTGATTGAATATAATATCTTGCCACTTTTTTTACTTCAGGCATTTTGTGCAAAAGCCTAACTAAAGTGATCAAACATCTCTGGGACTTGCAGACTGATAACCTTACAGTGTTTTACTCTTTCCAAAGCAAAGCAAGCCTGCAGCATGCTGTTGCTGCAAAGAGCAACAGTTGAATTACTGTTAGGATTTTGACCTTGTTTTGCTTGTGTCACACTGTAGCACCACATACATGTGGAACACAGCGTTATTTCATGCTTAGCTGTGACTTCGAGGGTTTAGAAGCATCAAGTGTCATTCAAAATGTTGTGCTGCTACATTCTGTAACGACATGGCGCTTGTACTGTAAGAACTATGAATGAACAGCGAAGCATATTCCCCCACATGGAAGAAAACACGTTAGTCAGCCCTAAGAGTGAGAAAGTAGCTGCTTCTATTACCACTAAGCCACCGCATGAGTTTCCTTTCTGCTGCATGTGGCTCATTGAGTTAAAACTTTTCCTTTTGCAGAGGAAAGTCTGCTATGTAATGAGGAACATATACAGTGACTTTGTTTCAGTGCACGACGGGACGGATTCGCAGGATTCTGGAGGTGTAGAAAGATGAAGTATGAGACAGCCACGCATACCCGCCCCCCATTTCTTGTGCCTCCAGCTGTAGGGTGTTTTTCTTGGCCTGAATGCAAAAACACAGAAGCAAACTGTTTTATGTTATGTACGGTGGAAACAAAGCCTGCATCATGGGGTTAGGAGGAGAGGGAATTACCAAAAATATGTCTTTTTTGTTTCCTGAACATTACATGTGTTTGTCTTCAAAATATTTCCATATATATTTTAATAGCCATGCTGCAGAGCTTTGTGGAAGTGCTTTCGCACAAAAACAGGTTTGAAGGTGAAGTGGCATAGCTTTGACTCAGTGGAGCTAACTTTTATTCTTTGAGATATTGTTTTTACATTTTGTAATTTTTTACAGTGTGCAATTTAGTTTCTGTTTTGAACTGAAGATAAAAAAAGTTTGTTTTCCTTGTAAATAGTGACTTTTCGTAAAATAAACCATATTATGGGATAAACTGCATTTTTACGAAGTAATAATAAAAACAGAAGCCATATGATGAAAATAAGGAAGTGTTAGGGAGAGCGGTTTGCTCTAATTTAAACTGTTGAAACTTTAAGTATCTTAAATCTTTATCTTTTAGTCAAGATTTGGCTGCATTCAGTGTTTTTGTTGCAACTGTTGTATTTGAGTATTTTAGAATACCAGTAATGGAGTTCAAAAGGTGAAAACCGTTTATACAGTGGATGAAATAACTCCTACTAATTGTCAAAACAAAAGCGCATTCTCTAAATACTGCTATAGTTTCATTGTAGTGTGGAGAGGCAGAATATCAGTGAAAAAATAAAATGACTTAAAGAAGGGCTGTAAAATAATTTTTATTATGTCCTTGTGTGATTCAGTGAAATAGGCACCACTTAGAATTTGCTAACTTAATAGGATGTAAGACATTATTTGTAGCCAATCACCAAGTTTTCCAAACATCTCAGGAGGGATTTTGAGCCATTCCTTTTTACAGAAGCTCTCTAAATCCTTCAGTGCTTTTGTTTTCTGCTTGACAATGTACATGTTTTCTATTGGATTGAGGTCTGGAAACTGATTTGGCCACTCCATGACCTTAATCTACTTCTTCTTTGGTCACTCATTGTTGTGTAGTGTAACCTTTGATTTTTTTTTGTTGTTGTTTTTTTTTTATGCTGGACGACTCATTCTTTACCCCACTTTGGTGTTAACCTAGATTTCCATGTAAATGACCCTGATCATTAGTCTATCAAAGCACTGGAATGGCCCTGGGGCCGTAGCAGAGCCGATTTGTACTGATTGGAAATCTTGACTGGGGAACTGAAACCTATATATGGCTTCTGTAGCTAGGGGATGGTTGACCTCGGTAGTTTACAGTGTATCATGTTCCTGATAACTGTCTGGTTATGTGGTCTTATTGCTTTCAGAACACTAACAAGTTCTCCAAGTCATCACTGGCTGTGGAAACTTCCTATTGGATACCTGACAGTTTGGATTGTTTCTGGTTAAGGAGTTTAATATATTAAATATGACAGCTTGAGCCCTTACACTCCGGTTGTGGTGATTCTTGAAGCATCAACTGCAGACCATCCCCTTTGAATCTAACTCAATTCTTTAATTGGATTGCTTTTTGCTTGAGAAGACTGTTGTGGAAGACAGTCTTCTCAAGGCTGCAGCTGTCCGTATTGGTTGTGCACTTTTTTGCCACTTTTTTTAACTTCCAGTCATCTTTCCATTAGCCACACTTATCAAAACGAACGAAAACTATTAATGAATTAGCATGAAAAAAATTATATTAAGATGTATTGTACCTGTATTTTATCACATAAATGTTATGTTAGATTTGTATGTAGGGTAAGGAATGTATTTGAGCTTCTTTCCCATTTAACTCCTTTTCATCATGAATTAGCAACATTCATAAAAATTTGAGGAATATTTAACATTAGCATGATGCAGTTTTACATCTGTGCAGTAGTATCATTTTTGCATTTTGTTTAGTTCTATAAACAAAACTATAATTGTATTGTATAAGTAGATAATGTGTGTAATTATTACTGAAGAAAAAACTGCATAGTCACTCTAACCTTATTATATTGAAAAAGGTCATAGATGACAAAAAAGTTATTAAAGCAATAAATTATTTAATTTAGTAACACCATTTCTGCAAATAATTCATTTTTTAAATGCTACTTGAAAATTCCTGTACGAATTTTAACATTTGCATTTGACATGCACAGGAATTTGCATAATTTACCCTCAACTCTGGTGAGCATATGCAACTAGTTTTTCAAGTGCCGTATTTTGGCAAAGTATTAAGTATCGCAGCATATTTTCCTCTTTTGTAGGTGGTAAATTACACCTAAATTTACTGTTTTGATGTAAAAAAAAAAACCCTTTCCTTTCTAAGAAACTTTGACTGTGGTTTATTCCTTTATTGTAAGACTTTTATACTAAATATGAAACATCTTAAAGCATTCCGCGGCAAAAATCCTGCTATTAGTTGCCTCTGAGACCAGAAGCTCAGAGGCAACTGAGCTTCTGGCAACTGGTCTCAGTTTAAGATACAACAAACTAAAGAAAGTTATCTTCTGTCTTTTAATGAAGTTTCTTCAGGGTATGTGATCCACTTTCTTTCACAATTAAATAATTGCAAACTTATAAGTCAATAGTGTTATTTATCTGTTGAATAAAAGCACATTTGATCACACACAGACCCTGTGACAGCCTGTATCTTGCCACCTCAAGCAAAATAAACAAGCGCCTTCCACCTCCTGACTGGTGTTGAATATTTCACAAGAGCCAGGCACCTTGATTAAAAAAAACACTCCAGCTTTTCAGAGGTTGAATGTTATTTTACTTGCGTACCTTGTTTTGTCATTGCATTTCTTCAGTAACCTAGATGTACATGCTCATACCCAGTTGGAGGAGCTGTTCTCTCAATATCTGCCTATAGCCATAGCTTCGGTACCCAATAAAATCTTAAGAAATGCCACCTACTAAGTGGTAACGATGTCTTTTAAGTTTAAGTTTACATGAAGTGACACATCATTACTGCAACCTTAATGAAAGACTGCATTGCTTTAAATAATGACAGCTCACAGCATTTTCTAAACGAAATGTTGTGTAACTTTAACCTTTACACCGTGGGTGTCTGGCTGTGTCAGATTAGATATTTACAGTGTAAGAAGGAAGAATGGCCTAATGCAGTGAAAATAAACCACATGACAGTCAAATGCCAGAGGTAACAGGGCCTTCCTTCCCTTTGCCATTTTAGGAAAAAAATTGTGCCTGTTTTGAAGAGTGTTTCTGAATGACTTCATTATAGGCAGCCAAATAACACTAATGATAAATAAGATTGTAGAGAAAAGTTAGAAGAGATAACCTTAAATGATTAGTTAACCAATCAAACGATTGATGGAGTAAAAAATACAAACAATTAAACAAACACAATCTCAAAGCTGAAACTTTATTCTTTAATTCCTCCTTTTTGTTTTATATTTTAGTAAATTTGTCAAAACAGAACAATCTGGTTCCTGATATAGTTTATGAAACTGTTATCATCCCTTTTTTTTTTACTTTTACAGTGTGTTTACCAGTTGAACACATTTTTGTCATCACATCTGCGTGGTCCTTTGTAAGGTTGTATCAGTCTAAGATCCAGCAAGACACGCTCTCTTTACTGTGAACACACACTACTCTTTACCCCATTTGACTTATGAAATCCGTTTTACTGTGCCTTGCAAAACCTTTTTACATTTAGCAGTATAACCACAAACTTGAGTGCATTTTATTGAGGTTTTCCAATAGATGAAGACAGAGTTGTAAATAGTTGTGAAGTGCTGGGACATGAAGCATGTGGTGTGCATTCAAATGCATGTGTGTTAAATATAAGAAAACCTGTTTGTGCACCTTCCTCGGCATGTCAGATTCTGCTGATCAACATTTAAAAAAACAGTTGTACATCGAAAGACGAGAAGTCTCAGTTCTGTGTAAACGTTTGGACTGAACAGGTGTTGATCTGTCTATGCTTTGCACTAGGTCCCCCTCTTTCTGCTATATAATGTTACCTCTTACAGTTGACAGCAAATACAAGTAATACTATCTTCCAAGGTGTAATGTTGGAAGAACACCCCATTTCTTGTTGAGACCTTTCAACTGATCGCAAGGTGAAATAAACATGTGCAGTTTTTCAGGATGATTTGTAATCATCTTTAAAAACAATATTCTAGAACATAAAACATTCACTAAACATCTCCATGGCCTTGTCCCTGACCTGATTGGTGTGTTCCTTGATTTCCATGACCTGTTAGTTCACTGATTTTGTGAACTTCTGAAGCAAACCACAGAAACCTTCACAGATCTACGGTATTTACACTAAAATGATTGTATTACATACATGTAGATGCTGTTTATTAGTTATTGGACTTCAAGAAATTGGTTGTTGTGGATTTAATTTATGGGTAGCAGAGTAATAGGACCTTCCTGCAAATGCAAAATTTGAAGTTCGTGGTTGTAACTTAAAAAGGTGAAGGATTTCAAATGGTGTAAGTACTTTTGGAAAGCATGGCATATGAACCAATTATTTAATAATTGTACATGGGTGAATTCAGATGTGATTTTATTGTCTTTCATGGTTGAAACAGTTGAATAACATGTCAGTCATGTTTCCTTGTCACCTTTACTCACTTCTTTTGTTGATGTCCTTCACTTCTTTTAGTCACAACAGGATTTAGCATATCAATGGTGGATTAGTTCATTTAACAAAACCATACAACTCTGCACTCTCTTTCCAGCCTGACTTGAGGACCTCACACACAGCCCCCCTGTCTTTGGTGTGCGTGTGTGGTCGTGGGTGCTTGGCTGAATGAATCTTCGTTTGAAGATGATAAAACGCTTTGCTAGCCTTCAGAGATCCATCCCGTCATATGTGCAGAGGCTGTTCTGTGAGATTTAACTTGCGTGAAGGCTGTAAAACGGCGGTAAGCACTTTATTTTCACAGACCAGAAAGAAAAAAATTGTGTCAAAGTCTGCTTTAGACATGCATTCACCTCATCTTTTTCTGATCAGCAAACTGCTTTTAGCTAAAGTAAAATAGTTAAAATAGCGTCCTAAACCTGCCAATCTATTGTTCTCGTACCTCGTGCTTCCTCTTGCTTTTGCAGGTGTGGAAAGTTCTGTCCTCTGCCCTTGTAGCACTACATGCTTGCCTGCAGATGCTCCTGCTACAGAGCTCTGCACAGTGGAAAGTGCTGCTCGATATGCCGATAGGAGGGGGGTCAATCTGGAAAGACTCTAATTTTTAAGTGTGCATCTGAGAGCCAGCTTGTACGGATGGAGGAGGAAAACCCCACAGCGAAACTGCAGCCAGCTCAGGAAGGATGCTCCTCATTTTTCTTCCACATACGGGGCGGTGACGGTTTATGCCACATGGTGTTAATCACCTGAAAGCGTGACAGGGTTTAGGAAGTAGATGTGTCAGAATGAGGGGGTGAGCTGGAAACATTCCATTAAGCCGACACGTGCCTCTTGCAACACACAGTGTCGAGCCGAGCTGCATCTTTGTAGCTGTGAAAGTCATTCATTTAGTTTTAGCCCCGATGATGACTTATATTTGCTTTTACTATATTTCAGTGAAATTATGCAATCTTACAGTAGTGGCCAAAAGTTTTTAGGATGACAGAAGCCTTGTTTCTTGCATCATTACTGCTTCAAATGCCATATTGGTAAGTTGGATAAGCCATTAAAAAGATTGATCAGACTAGTTGAAATTAACTGGAAAGTTAATGAAAGTTCATAAAAACTAATTTAATTAAGGAAAAACACATAGTGGAGTGTTAACAAGGCCTGGCAGCAGATTGCACTCTGTGATTTAATTATGAGTTGAATTGTTTTTACATGGCATGGTGCTTGGTCGGAACCATCACTAAGCGGACCTTATGGCTGGCTTGGGAGGGCAGTGGAGTCCACTTGAGTTTGATCTGAACAAAGTAACTAAGGAGAAGCAAGTCAAGGGTTTTCCACTTTCAGTTTTGTTTCTTTTTATTTGACAAATCGTTGTCAATACAATCTCTTGGTTTGATTGTTGTACCATCCCTTTTAGAGTGATGAATTAAAGGCATTTAAAACAAAATAGTATTTGCGTACATTCCTTCTAAAAAACTATATTAACTAACGTCTTAAGTACATGTAAGTGGGGATTCATTGCCATTTAGGGTGTAAAGAGGTGAATAACAAAATGACTCTTTTTTTGGAGTTTTGTCTTTGTTTACAAGTCACCTGCAGTCTGTGTTTCTCCAGCGGTCAGACGACCTTGGTATTGGTCTTTCTTGGCACTTCCAAAGACCCCAGGTGTCTTTTGTGTCCTGTGCCCAGACACTGTCAACCTCTGCTGCTCCCAGGCCACGTGGATATTGTTCTGTCCTGCCCATTGTGCATGCCCCAGGTTCAAGGGGAAACAGCTGGCGTATCCCTCAATACGAGCCATCTTGGCATCAACACTAGGCTGATGTCATGGTACAAGCCCCCTCAGTTCCCACTTTGTTACAAAACCATGAAAACTGGATTCAAAAATCTCAGTATTGTTGATCGACATTTTCCGTTCAGTCAGGTGTGCAAAATCTGTTGTTTGTCACAGGAGATGAGAAGAACTTCCTCCTGAAATTACTTTGATACTAAAAAAATAATAATTTTACTGAAAATAAATGCAAGGTACTGCTTTAAAATTAAATTATTAGAAAATAGAGTTATTCCAGGTGAAATTTAGTCTCTTTGTAAATGTCACAAATGTTCTAAAGATTTATGAACAAACATCATCATGAAGAACAAGGAAGAAATCGGACAGCTGAGGGCTAAAGTTGTGCTGAAATTTAAGGGTATTTTGCCTTTATATGATTATAAAAGATATTGCAACACTAGTTGTTTAATGCAGCATAAAAGGTTTCAGAAGGAACAGAGATGGTACGGTGGTCATTATGTCATTAAGAAAGTTGCTTAGACATCAGCTTGAGGCAACTCTTTAATAGTCAGCATAGTGACCCTGAGTAACTCTGGAGGAGCTGCATAAAGCCACGGCTCAGAGGAGAGGCTCTCTCAACAGGTCACGCATTCCACAAATCAGAACTTTACAAATGGTGGGGAGAAAGAATCCTTATGACTTCTATTCAATGACAGTCATAAGAAGTGCTGTTTCCCACAAGCTACTCAGAGAACACAACTAACATGTGGAGGAATCTGACAATTGTGAGAATTGTACCATGAGACATGACTGTGGTAGATTTACGCCTTAAATGTGCTTTTCTATAGCAGTGACAGAGAAGCTGATGAGAGTGGATGTGATGATGGATGGAGCTTCAAACAGCGCAATCCTGGAAGAAAACTTGCTAAAGGCTACAAAAACCAGGCATTAGAATAAAGGTTGACCTTCTAGAAAAGACATTGAACTTAAACACAAAACCGGAGTTGGACATTGGAGTAGTTCAGATCAAAGCATATTCTTGTGGTATATTGGCCTAGTCAAAGTTAAGGCCTAGTTAGGAGGTTCCATTGTTGCCAAAAAGGCTCCAGGGTGCCCAAAAAAGACCAGCAAGTGCCAGGACTGTCTCTTAAAAATATTTCTGCTGTGGGATCGGGCTACCAGCTGAGCTTGCTCAGGAATGGCAGCAGGCAGGTGTGAGTGCATCTGCACGCACTGTGAGGCGGAGACTCTTGGAGCAAGGCCTGGTCTTAAGGAGGGCAGCAAAGAAGCCACTTCTCTCCAGGTAAAACCAGGTGATGAACAATGCCTTTTCCAGCATGATGGAGCACCTTGACATAAAGCAAAGGTGATAACTAACTGGCTCAGGGAACAAAACAGAGATTTTGGGTCCATGGCCTGGAAACTCCCCAGATCTTAATCCCATTGAAAACTTGTGGTCAATCATCAAGAGACGGGTGGACAAACAAAAACCTAGGAATTCTGACAAAATGCAAGCATTGATTGTGCAAGAATGGACTGATATCAGTCAGGATTTGGTCCAGAAGTTGATTGAGAGCATGCCAGGGAGAATTGCAGAGGTCCTGAAGAAAAGGGGTCAACACTGCAAACATTGACTTGCTGCATTAACTCATTTTAACTGTCAATAAAAGCTTTTGTTACTCATAACATGATTGCAATTGTATGAAATGAATATGGTTATGAATGAATTTCATATGTGATGAAAACATCTGACATTACACACATGAAAACCAGAGGGCAGCAGATCATGTGAAAATATAATATTTGTGTCATTCTCAAAACTTTAGGCCATGACTGTATGTTTGTATATACAATAGGGATGCCAACATTACTCACTAGGAGGTTATGATGTGCCTTAAAGGCAGGAAGTGACTCCGCATTGAGAGGAGTTGCACTTCCTGTGCTCTGACTCTCCGCTACAACACTCAGGATTTCTCCTTTGGTCTGTTTTGGTCCTGATCTTAAGTCTTGTGGCAACTCCTTTTCACGATTGCTTGGTTTCATGTTAGCTTTGGTCAGAACACTAGCAGTAAAGATGTCTTCTAGTTGAAGGTTACAGCAGTATGGTTGCCTTGTTGATTTTTCTTTGGCAAATTAAGTTAAAGAACTGCACATAGAAATGGTAACTCTTTATTTGAATGGGGGGTGAATAAGACTGACATGACACTCAAACATGACATAACACCTTTCATGAACATGAATAAGCCTTCATGAATATTTATGACTGTTGTCATAAAGCGTCATTCGGTAAATTATGACACTTTTAATACAAAGTTGACATTATTCAAAATGTCTTTGTTATGACAACTTGACATTAACCAAGAAATCATTACTGATATAAATTTGTTATAAAGGTATTACTGATTGCACTCTAAAAACTAAGTAACTTTATGTTATTAAAGGTAAAGTTTAAACAGTAATGATTTATTGGTTAATGTCAAGTTGTAATAACAAATACATTTTGAATAATGTCAACTTTGTATTAAAAGTGTCATAATTTATCGAATGACTCTTTATGATAACAGTCATAAATATTCATGAAGGCTTATTCATGTTCATGATAGGTGCTATATCATGTTTATGAAAGTGTCATGACAGTCTTATTAACCCCCACTCAAATAAAGTGTTACCAAAAAATCTAATATCCAGCTTTTATGACCTGATTTCTATCCTGAAAATGGGATCCCTTTGAGTTACATTTCCTCATACCTTGTAGTGTAAATTCCTCTGAAATGAGGGAAGGAGGCCTGAGCAGGGGCACATTTCCTGAGTCATCGGGTTCAGAATACTCCTATACCTCTACAAATGGTGATGTAAGATTCTGGAAATGGCATAATATGATTATTTTTCATAGTAGGGTAATTTTGAGAGTTCCACTGTAGCCCGAGGTTGTGCAAAAGAATCAGAAACCTCAAACAGATCTGCATCATTTAATTTCTTTTGCAGAAAGTCTAACATTAAAAAAGTTTTAATGCTACTTGCACATAAAAGTAAATGTTACGGATATGTTTCTCTTGGATCATTTACTGATCTTATGTCTGTGTATTTCTTCAGTTCCCAGAGTGTGGTTTCTTCGGCATGTATGACAAGATCCTGCTGTTCCGCCATGACTTAAATGATGAAAACATCCTGCAGAGGCTGACCTCTGTAGAAGACATCCATGAAGGGGACCTCATCGAGGTGGTGCTGTCTGGTATGTATGCATGCAAACGATTCATGAGGACGTGAACATTTTGTTATATTCTCTTCTAATTAGCCCCTCATCGTTTTTACACATTTTACTATTCCTTGATAAATTATTCATGTCCATTCCCACTTTGTCACGTTACAAACACAGACTTGTTTTACTTAGATAGTACATAATTATGAAATGAAAGAAAAAGCATACTTCTTTTTTGGGTTTTTTTGCACTTGAAAAATCTGAAATATGTAGTGTACTGTTGAACCCCTACATAAAATGCAGTGCAAACAACTGGCTTTCAGAAGTCACCAAACTACTAGAGCCCACTTACATGCAATATAATGTTAGTATTAATGCATCTACTATAGGAAAGCCTCAGAGGTTTGTTAGAGAACAATAATGAACAAAAAGCATCATGAAGACGAAGGATCATAGCAGAAATAGTGAAAAATGTGTGGCACAATTTGAACTTTTCTATCTACTTAGTCTGAATGAGCTTCAGGTATTTTGTAAAGAATAATGGCTAAAACTGTAGGTCTCCACATGTGCAAAAGACTTGATGTCATTTACTGTTGCAAATTTGGAAAACTGTGTTATTTTCCTTCACAGCTAAGTACAAAAGTATAAAATACACTGAAGCTTGTGGGTGTAAAGTCAAAACATGTGTAAGGTATGAATATTTTACAACTATTATCTTGGCTGTGTTAAATAAAGTTGAGAAAAGCCCAGATGAAGGACGAACCTACAAATGTAAAGTCACACAGAGTTGATGACATCAGTCATAGCTTCAGTCTGACAGTTTGTGCTCCAGTTTATGTACATTTATAATACTTGAAAACAGGCAAAGTTTTGGTTCAGTCTATTCTTCTCCAAACAAACTTGATGTCATGCTTCTACAGACTTCCAATTCAGGAGGAGAGTTGACACAAAATTCACAGAGATGTTTAATCCAACCGTTTTAAAATCCAAACAGTTACTGGAAATGAATAGACTTGAAGGAGCTTCAATTCTCTGCCATAAATGCTCACAGCCCTTCCAGAAAACACAATTTATTTTAAGGTCAACATCAAGAACTGAGTTCAACACTTTCCCATACTTATTAAAACTAGCTGCTTTTATGAAATAAATTAAACATGAGCTATAAAAGCTTCCTGTAATCACTGTAGCCAATGCAGTGTGCTCACCTTTGTAGCTGCTTCATAGGTGTGAACCTTTTTTCTTTCTCATTTCCTGGAATGAATGCGAGTGCCGAGACTTTAAAAAAGTGCCTCAGAATATCCATTCTGCTTTAATCTGTTCTGCAGCTCCATCTGTCTCTACTGGGAAACACCTGATACCACCTGTGCTGCATATCCCACTGCCTCTCCTGGGCTGAGGGGTTTGTTTGCAGGGATTTAGGCAGCGGATGACTGTATAGGTTTAGAATCCCAGGATTCCTCAGGCATCAGGACTAAGGAATGTAGACTTAAGACTGGAGAACTTCCTCTTTTTCTTTCTCTATGTCTGTGTTTGTCTTTTTGTTTCAGTCTGTTGCTGACTGCCTGCTTTCATTCCCTCTCATCTAATCTACCCTCCTTACACTCATCTGCAGGTGTAGACTCTGAAAGTTGAGCTCAGTGATTCCTGAGCTGCCTGATTAAAACTCCTGTGGAAGACCTGACTTTTGCTACTTCACCAAAATCATATTTTTTCAAACATTTAATGCAGTTCGTGACACTGAAACAAAAGAAAGCTCCGGGTTCCCAGGCCGTTCATTTGATATAGAAAAAATCTGAACCTTCTCTGCCCCACAATTTGTCTCCTGTCATCTTCCGCTCATTTTCCCTCTACTGGTATGTTGTTGGAGTCTGCGGCTGTGGGAGAGGGACGATCTGAATATCTTCCTCTCTGCAGGAGAGAGGCAGAGGTTGCTTTTTCTTGGCCAGCAACTCAAAGAGAAAAGCGCTTGTTTTTCCTGCAGTAAGTGATTGTAGTAGACCCTTGGAGTGTAAACAGGCTCTGATGTGCAGGGCGGCCCCTGGACACAGTGGACAGTGTGCAGAGCCCTCTTGGCCCTTGAGGTTTTGGCCTGGCTGTTTGTCCCTTTGTTCTGTTTTTTTAGCTTCTTTTAAAGCTACCAGCTGAACTTTTCTGTTAAATCAAATCAATGCACTTTAGATTTAGTTTATCACCAACAGAATAACTATTCTTTGTGAGTTTTTCTATCTGTTTTGTTATTTTGTTGTGAATTGTTATTTTGTTATTCCAAAAAAATAGCTCATGTAAGTGCTGCTCAAGATTACTCGTTTACTAGAACTGTGCTTCTGTCGGAGAACCAAATTATTGTTACAGGAAATTTGTTCATTGGCCGTCATCTTCATGGCAGTTTCTGTTTTGGAGATTGCAGCTTTAAGAGAGTTTAGCCAATAAATATTTTTCATTGTTTATGGTCTCTGATGCAGACTGAAGCAAACACAACTGCAGTAGATTGTTCATCAGTCATATTATATTTTGTCTATCTGTTCTTGTTGATGTTTTTTTAATTATTTATGGAGTTTTGCTTGTGTTCTGTGTGGCATAAGCTGTGTATGAGAAATAGTTTTCAAAAGTTTTTGCAATTAAAAATCAGAAGTGGTGTGCCTGTGTAATCAGCCCTGTAATCAACTCTGATAATCTCCTAATAAAATGCTATGCAACCAACTGCCTTCAAAGTCAACTAAGTAGTGAATAGTTTCCACCTGGTTGTAGTTTAGTCTCCGTTGTTCTGTGATGGCCTCAGAGGTTTATTAGAAATCTTTAGTGAACAAACAGCATCATGGAGAGCAAGTAACACAGGAGACAGACCTTGGAGGAGATCCTGAAAACAGGTATTAGCATAAAAAAAAACTATGTTTTTAGCTGAACTTTGAACATCTCACTTCGCAGTGTTCTATCCATCATGTAAAAAAAGGAAAAGTAAGGTGAAACTAATAGACTGGTCAAGGAGGACATTAATCAGCAGCCATGTGACCTAAGGTAATTCTGGAGGAGCTGCAAAGATCTACATCTCAAATGGGAGAATCTCTTGAAACAACTATTTCTTGTGCGCTACCACATGTCTGATTTATATGATATATTAACAAGAACAAGGTTACTGCTAAAAGTTGTTAAACTGGCCCAGTAAAGGTTTGACCAAGGTTTATGGTTGAAAATGGATCTTCAATAATGCTTTCCATACAATCTCATTAAGCTTAAGCTATTGTGCAAAGGATAAAGAACAAAAATAGTCTATAGATTATTTGCAAACCAGGTGAAGATGTACCCCAAAATACTGGCTTTACTGACTCAGCAGAGATGAACATGATTATAAGTGTACTGTTTCCCTAGTCCTTCACAATTATGCATTACTTGGGAATTGTCGACCTTCACATAAAACTCAAATAAATGCCATTTTGTGGTTGTGTCAGAGCAATGTAAATGAAAGCTTTAAAAGTACTTTAGCTGTTAACGCCTTAACATGTCCGCAATTTGACCTGGAAGTATGTAATGTAACACATGCTGGATGTAAAAATCTTTAGGGGTTTTAATGAGTCCCACTGGGGTCAGTGGAGTTGTTCTCTGGCTTAAACACATAACATATTGATTCCATATCAGTGTTGAAATCTGACAAAAGTCCAGATTTTTTTACTTGCTGGTTAACTTCATTCTGATGCTTCTTCTGATGTCATCAACCCAAACACACACAAAGCACAATTAACTGTAATTATTATATTCATTTGTCTTTTTCATTCCTTTTTTTTTTACCACAAGTCCTGTTTTTCATAAACACCACACACTTCTTTTCATCAGAGGGAACATTTTTTTTTTACTGGATGACTCTAGCAAATAGATACCACATTCATCTCTTGTGAGAAAAACCCTAAAAGCAGCAGTCATGTTTATATTTTGTAGTTTTTGTTGCTAATTAACAGGAAGCGTTGGACAACTCAGTGACTGCAAAGAGATGCCCTGTTGTGAATGCTGCCATTTTCTCCTGTTGACATGTGATCTGCTGGAGTTTCTTTCTTTTGTGCTTTGTGTGTATTTCTTAACTTGATTTGAAATTATGACGTTAAAATATAAACAGCTAAACAAAGTTTGTATTTTAATGTGTTCAACATGTCATTGAAACTAATGTGAGGAAGGAGTTTTTCATCCAGAAAGAGATGTGGGACTACAACACGCAGTGGGACATCGCTTTTGTCACCACACCAGCTTTCATACTTAACCTCAGTGTAAAGACCACCTGCCTCTTGTTAGATGCTGTAGCTGCTTAAATGATTGTATGGGAACAGCACTGAGAGTAAACAGAAGTGTCAGACAAGCACAGAAAAATGGGTTCTGAACTTCTCCTCTTCAAATGTTTGATCAAGGCTCATTCCCAGCAATGAGCAAAGTGTTTACTTTAAAAATAACGAAAGATTTGGGAAAAGAAAAGACGAAAGGGCAACATATTTGAAACTATGCTGGATTAGATTTTATCATCTCAGATAGACTGATAAGGATAATTTGTTGATGCTGCAGATGGGATGCCCTCTACTGCAGCATTGATGGTATAGCAGCAACAATCGCAGAGCATCCTCCTCCTTAATCTATAGAGACATGCTGTGCTCTTCCTTCACAAGTTGATCCAACTTTCTGAAGTTTTATTTCTGTTTCTCTTTAATGTTTTTGCCCAATGCAGCACAGGACTCTTCTTCATCTGAAAGTTGTTTGAATATAGTTTTAGGTGCAATAAGGAAACTGAATTTGAAGACATTTGGAAAGTGCTAGATAATGCATCTTATTGTCATATGAAGTTATATACATGGAAAAGCATATTGAACAATGCTAAGCTTTAAAAATGTATTTGATTCTACTTTTTTGCATTAAGTTCTTTTGAGTTTTCAGCATTGATGTGCATGTTTTTAATAGCAATTACATTTAAACAAGATTGCAAACAATAAGTTTCAATCAGTCAGTTGATGAAGTTTTTTTGTATAGCACATTTCAGCAACAAGGCAGTTCAAAGTGCTTTGCATCATAAAAACACAAACATACAAACTCACAGAACACCATCAACCACTAATCATTTCATCAGTACTCTGAGTTATGCTTCACTTATCCAATTATCTTGGCAGGTCTTCACAGAACAGCTGTATTTACGCTGATATTAAATTACCCTATTTTGCTATTTAGGAGACTTTGAAAGACATTGTGGTACACTCGATTTCATTTAGAATTTTCAGAGTAAAATAGGGATGGTACAAGTGCACACCACACTTTTCAGATTTATTTAGTTTTGTTAGTGGTCGTAGAATGACAAAGTGTGAGCCAGGTGTGTGGTACTGTGGAAAGTGTCTGCTAGGTCTCTGATGGTATATTTAACTTAATTTGTAGTGAAAATAGCCTATGATGACTTTGGGCTGAAATACAAATACAAAAGGTTAGATTTCTTTGGCAAAATATAAACCATTAGACAAAATGGAGGCTTATTACCTGACGTTTTTTTTTTAAGTGCAGTACATCATCATGGCAGAGTTAAAGACAGACTTTTATTTCCCTCTAGTTTTATATAGAGTTTCTGCAGAAAGGTTTTAGCTTCCAGTTGAGAGAGAAGAATAAAAACGCCAGAATTATTCTACACTTTGAAATCTAACCATACTTATTTTTTAGTCTAAAATGCCCAGATAATAACAGCTTTTCTAACCAGAAAAAACCCTAGTAAAATACCCAGATTGTTTTTTTAAGTATATATTTTTTTCTAAAGATCCCTTTTGAAACTAGTATTCCTTACAGTGTCACATCAATGCATTTTATTTAGTTATGAGTAATGGTGTGCTGTTTCAAACCACTGATCTGCTCTGCCCTGTTTTTGATTCCTTTTCATCTGTCCTCATTATCCATTTTCTGCCATTTTCTTTGCCGTTATCTACATTTGTTCTACGTTTTTTTATTTGATACTACATCATTTATATTCTTCTCTTTGTCTCCAGCTCAAGCCACAGTTGAAGACTTCCAGATCCGACCTCATGCCCTTTATGTGCACTCCTACAAGGCCCCCACCTTCTGCGACTACTGCGGGGAGATGCTGTGGGGTCTCGTCCGCCAGGGGCTCAAATGTGAAGGTTGGAAGCACACATGCAAATCTGGAGGAATTTGTTAAGACTTGATTTTGTAAAAATCTTATTTATTTATTTATTTATTTTTTTTTACAGTTTTTTCATTTTTTTTAATTCTGATTTTAATTAAACCCTTTACCCTGATCACATTAAATTATAACTGTAATGTTATCTTATCATTATTTCAATTTTTTGTTTATTTGTCATCAGTTTTCAAACTTTTGGTTTTTATCATGTGTTTCTCTTTTAAGTTTTAAACTGGGTTTTGTTTTCTGTTCTTTTTTCCAGGATGTGGGCTGAACTATCACAAGCGTTGCGCCTTCAAGATCCCCAATAATTGCACCGGCGTGAGGAAAAGACGGTTGTCCAATGTTTCACTGCCAGGACCATCCCTATCCGTTCCGAGAGCCGTACCTGCTGAAAATACGGTGGTTGTTCCTGATGAGGTGAGCTCTGATTGAAGGAAATCATTCCAGCTTTAAATTATGCGTAGTTACTCCTTTGTTACTTGGAGTGAGGTTTTTTTTTTATAGCTTGACAGAAACGGAAAAGCCAGATGAGTTTTCACTTGTAGTAAATGTTTACAAACTTCAGATTTGGCCCCTTTTCAGGACCACTTTGTAGAATCCCACTGATGCAGAAAATTGAATTTAGCTGCACTGACTTAGTGTGAAGCTTCTTAGTGAGGTCTTATGAAACAAATTTCACTTAAAACCACAGAGGAATCTTTCCTACTGTGCATCCACGCCAAAGGTCATAAGGAAATGTAATTATGGTAATGATATTAAAAGTCTATTGAAGTCCAGGATTTTGCAACTACTAATGTTTCGGTAAAGAAATGGAATGTGTGCCCCTCCCTTTTCTGCCAGGAGTTTCCAGACTGTTTGATTTATGCAAATAAAATAGGAACTCTTATGCTCTTATGTGGTAAAACACGGCAAAGTTAATAAGCTTTTTGTGGGCTTGGAAAGTCATTCAAATGCTCTTTGAGATCTTTTATTTTCACTTTTTAGAGATTTATTTAGAAGTCAAAAAGACTGCACTAAACTTATTGGTGTTTTGTCAGTTCCCCCGCTAGTCAAAACTAGCTTTAAATTCAGTTCAGACAAGTGAATATGAATTCATTTTAACAAGTTTACCCCCTAAGCTAGGGGTCTGCAACCTGCTGCTCCAGAGCCACAGTGGCTCCAAATACCTTTGGCCAAAAAAATTATTAAGAAACCTAATGTTTTTAAATATAATTATAAGAACAAATGTGATACTACTGAACTACTTCTCATTCACTCCTGTTGTTTTGTCTAAAATTAAGTTTAGGAATGAGTCATGACATAGTTTAAAAATCAGCATGTTGGTTAGCATCTTTTTCACTCTTTCCTGTTGAGTTTGCTCACAAAAATAAGTATTTTATAAAGACTGAAATCCCAAAAGACTGCTCTTATTCACAAGTTTTGACAGTTTTCTTGTCAGAAAAGATAATTGAAGACTGAATGACAATTATCCATTTAGGCTACGGAAATTATTTTGATAGCTTTAAAGCTTCTTATTACCATCCAGTCAACATAGACATGAGTTGTCATCAGTGTACTGCTTTGCCAGTCAAGCTGAAATAGTGATTAACTGCAAGATGCTAAAAGTTGAAGTTATCATGCTTTGTTCCTGTCACTGGTTTTGACTCCTCATAACGCCTCCCACCGCCTCCCAAGCGTTTGACTGTTTCTCCGTTCATCCAACCTCAGCAACAGCGGTCGCATCAGGAGGCGGGGAAACGCATCCTGTCCTGGAGCGGCAGGCCTATCTGGATGGATAAGATGGAGAAGACGCGGGTGAAGGTGCCACACACCTTCGCCATCCACACTTACACTCGGCCAACTATCTGCCAGTACTGCAAACGGCTACTCAAGGGTCTCTTTCGCCAGGGAATGCAGTGTAAAGGTAACACTGTGTATGAACATGTTGAACTTGAAATTATCAGAAAAAATGCAAACACCTCATTATAATTATTGCACTCCAGACTGCAGATTTAACTGCCATAAGCGGTGTGCATCAAAGGTACCAAGAGACTGTTTAGGGGAAGTGGACTTCAACGGTGGTAAGTAGTACCTTAAGTTTTCGATTTTTCACTTCTCTGACTTGTTTGTTAACACTTGGGTGATAGACAATACACTGTCAAATAATTGATACAGAAATGTCTACTTGGTTATTTCTTCAATCATATTCTGCTACGAGTGACAAGAGTGGTGGAGTCGTTAAAATAAAAATGTTTTTCTGGATGTTTTTCTCATGTTATTGAAGAAGGTCTGCACAATTCTACTCTGTATTATTCACTATATAAAACACCGGGATTTAAATATTTAGAGCCGGCCAGCCCCGGGCCCGATTCTGATACCACCATGGATATGATGGAGGTGGACAGTGGTGATATGGACGGTGGACGAAGTCTGGACGATCCAGATGAACCATCCACTCCGGACGGGATGTTCAGCATGGACTCTCCCTTCACTGACAGAGAGAAGGATGAAGAGCCTATCAAGACTATAAGGTGGGACAAAAATACAACACTTTGACAGATGGTTTTCTTCAGGTTGATGACATAAACATCTCTGTAGGTGGCACTGTTTACTTTGTTGTATTGCTGCACTCTGGTTAGTTCTTATGCTTTATTTTTGATGGGTTTGAGAAAACATGACAGAGACCTAATGAAACTAGAGATGTTCATTTTATACCTCACTTTGTTCTAGCTGTTTCAGATTGTATGCTTTACAAAAGTATTCATTCATTTTAAACTTTTTCACATTTTGTGACGTTTCCCCTTTCGAGCTTCAGTGTTTTGTATTGGGATTTTATATCACAGTGGAAAAAAATAATGTTTTTTTTAACAAATAAAAATCTGGAAACCATGGCCTTCAGTTATGTTCTCTTCCCTTCTGTCAATGTCTGAGTTTGAATCAGATCTTTAAGTCTTTTGGAGTATTTCTTGAACAGCACATCTAGAGACAGAATAGCTCAATCTCAGACAGATTGCATGAAAAGATTCAGAGGACATGTGTGTTCAAGTTGTGCAGCAGATCTTCAGCAGTATTCAGGTTGGGACTTTATCTAGGCCATTCTAATACAAAAATACCTTTGTTTTGGACCACTTTGTTGTATGTTTAAGGTTTGTTGTTTTGCTAAAAAAAAAGCTCTCCTACAGCATGATGCAGCCACTGTCTCTTTTAATGTTGTGTGCAGTGTTGTTTATCTCTCACATATAGTGTTTTGTTTGTTGTTACATTTTCTCTCATATGACCAGAGCACCTTTTTGCACACCGCTCTCCTGTTTCCACTTTATAAATGCTACTTTTGTGACAAATAGTTGCCGTGTGAACAGATGACCATCTTGGCTGTTTCTCTGAATAATAGTTAGGTTTTTTATAACCAAACCTTGCCTTAGACTTCTCCAGAACTTTTCCCTATCTGTCTGCTCTGCTCCTCTTTCTCAATGATCATGTTTGTTTACTTGTGATCTCCAACAAACTCCTGAGACGCTCATGGAACAGCTGGATTTATTCTAAAATTAAATTAGACACAGATGGACTCTATTTATCAATTAGGTGGCTTGTGAATGATATCCGTTTTGGGTTATCAGAGTAAAGGGATGCTAAATACAATTCTTCAGACTTGTTTTTTGTGGAAATGTTTGAAAGCCACATATCCTTGCCCTCTCACAATTATGGGCTGCCTTGTGTAGATCTGTTGCAGAATTAAAAAACAAATATACTTAAGTTTGTTTTTGTAACCTGTCGAACAGTATAGTAGTTGAAGTGTGAGAAAGCTTTGGTGAAACACATTGTTTTTATGACCATTTTAAAGTGTGTATACTTAAAGAAAGCATTTAAATAAACTTGAGATGTATAAGAATTATGGTTTTGTTTGTGTAGTCCTTCAACCAGCAGCAACATCCCACTCATGCGGGTGGTCCAGTCTATCAAGCACACCAAGAGACGGAGCTCCACTGTGGTGAAGGAGGGCTGGATGGTTCACTATACAAGCAGGGACAACCTGGTAAGATTAGCATCATTGAAACAGAGTAGCCAACTCCATCTGTTATCTTCTCCATGCTGCATAAAAGTTTACAAAGCTGCTTAATTTACCTCTTAAATAATAATCACACATTTTTGTAATATTGTTAAAACATGTATCTTCAGTGCCTTGTTTTTCTGCTTTTCTTTTGCAGCGGAAGAGACATTACTGGAGACTGGACAGCAAGAGTTTGAGTCTTTTCCAGAATGACACGGGAGCTAAGTTTTATAAAGTAAGCTCCAGAGCATGTCTTCTTTCTGGAAAAACACACAACTTGTCCTCCACTTAAAACATCCAGCAAAATTATTAACTTCTCTGAAATATTTCTGCTTGATTCAGTGAAGTGAACTACATGTATAAAGACCTTCTGGGTTGAAATAAAGCACAATTTAAGTATGACACATTATATTATCATATTCATAGTAGTGAGGTATGTAAATCATAGCCAGTGGGAGTGGTGTGACTCAGGTTTAGAGGTGTTTGTGTTGCAACTGTTTAAAAGCTGTAGGGTCTGTACAGCCCACGGAAATTTCCCCTGACAACTCCTTCTGTTCCTTGCCTGTTTAAGGGTCACATATTTAACAGTTGTCATTTGTTAACTGTTGTTTCTCACTTAGCGGGTGGGAGTTTTTAGGACATTTTAAACTTTAGAGGATTTGGACTTTGCAGACTTTGCGATTTCCCCGTTTTGCATTTCCATACTGACTTTAAAGAGAGTGCTGACTGAGTGAGTGGCTGTAATTTGATGTGCAGAGATTGTGTGACACTTCCCTCTCAGTGGCAAGCGCAGTAGTTAGTCATTACTCGGCCACAGGGGCTTAATAATGCAGTAATTACACACCAAACACTGAGGGAAGGGAACTGCAGCCTAGACGGTAAAGACTTCCCCATGTGTCTTTGTGTTTGCTAAGAGATGTGCGCCTCTGAGACACAGACGCTCCTTTGAGTTGTGGTCAGAGATATGTTGCAGTAGGATGCCGCGTAGGGTGCACAGTTTCCAGTTTGAATGTGTGTCAAGCAGGTGGTTCCATGCGTTGCTGTTACGCAGAGCTCTGTTTTTCACCTTTTTAACTTACTGTTTGAAAAAGAAGAAATAAAAAAAGGGGGAAAAAATCCCTCTCCCTTCTTTCCTCATTATTCTGTCACACCCTTCATCTTCTGCCTCTAAAGCCCTAGAGAGGAAACCTCAGCGGGGACAGACTCCTCAGGGTGTGTTTACTGCCGACTTTATGTGGTTCTTTATTATCAACTTGGCATCCAACTACATTTGAAATCCTCAGCAGGCAAATTGAAGGGTTGCAGCAAATCTCTTTTTTTCTCTCCCTACAAACGTTGGTCTTTGTTCTACATCAGCAGATTGTTCCGTTCAGTCTAGTTTTATTCTACTCATTTCTACTTATTTTATTTCACTGTAGATTTATCTGTATTTTATCCACAATTTCATGTAAAATAAGCATGGCTATTTTATGTACATAAACTTCTATACAGAAACTCAAATATTGAAGCATTAACAACATAACTTTCACAGTTGTCTAAAATTATTTCTACAACTGTCAACTATCAACATTGTTATAAAAATCATATATTACCAAAAATATAAATAAATTCTTTGCAATTTAAACATATCTATTTCTTGAATTTTACTATTTCAGGAACCACAATTTATATATAATTATATAAACACACATAATTTGACACACATAATTTAGTACAACTTGTAATATGGTAGTAACATAACAAAATGTGGACAAAGTGAAGTGTTGTGAATATGTTATATATATATATATATATATATATAAATATATATATATATATAT